>JALIZH010024551.1:0-94520 GCA_030522465.1 Rhipicephalus appendiculatus
CTTGTCAGTTGATCCCGCCACTGTACATTGCTCATCATGTGAATCCAGCAACCATGCGGTGGTATCATGTGTCATTGAATTGCAACAACTTTTGTAGTGAAAGTGAGTACACACCCGGTTGCACACTGCTTCCCACCTCTCCTCTTCAAAAATATTAACTGTCTCTCCTCCATCCACTCACACAGAAGGCATATTGTTCATTAGTATGCAATTTCTTATTGTTCAATAGCATTCATTTTCACGTTATGCATATCATGACAGACAGTCATATTCGTGAAACCCTCTTACCCTCCTATACCAATTTTGTTTTACACCAAGTCAAAGAGTAAATCACGAATGCACCCAGACCTAGGCGGCTACATAGACGGATACGTTGATATAAACGCTAAAGGTGCCTTAGGTTCACTAAGAAATGCTTCGCACTTAATAAAAACGATACCCCCCCCCCTCATTATGTGTGGTTGATACACCTTCGCTAAACATTAACGTTATCAGGCCGGTATGGGGGCCAATATTTTTCCGTGTTTTTTTTTCTCACCAATTTTCGCCATCAATCATGATCTTCTTTCAAGCTTCTTTCCCTGAGGGTGTCTCTTGCGGAAAAACGTATTAACATAGACTGAGGTGAGAGGACGGGCGGAAGCTAGCTGAATTGGTTAACTCTGGGCGGCTCATTCTTTGTCCCACTCCCAGGCTTCTGCCTTTCTTCACCACCTTATTTTCTACTGTGCACAATAGCCCTGTGAACGAAGCAGACGTCGCTAGGATGCAATTACGTAATGGCTCTGACAGGCGTTCTTTGCTAGGCTTGGTTTGTTGAACCATGTGCTTTCCGTGATCAGAATGTGATTGGTTTGCTTAAGCAGAAAAAGCTCCGAAGTTTCTCTGAGTACATACTAATGCATCCCAAGGGTTCGTGTTGGAGCTGGGCAGCGATTTTGTGGAAAAATGTTTCGTTCTATTCAATACTACTTCGTCGTTCACCGCCCCGGGCCACGTGATCCCATACACAGCCCGGGTAGAGGATTGCTTTGGCCACTGAAGAAATCAGAATATTATTTAAGCAAGCAACATCGCTTTATATCGAAGTACTGGTGCTTGTATCAGAAAATAAAAAATGATGGGAATGTGAGCAATGGTACTAGGGCATAATAGAAAATGGCCTGAAAGCATAATGTGGAAACACAAAAGTGTCCTGGAACGTGCATATTGCATTGAATGAATCACTAGTCACCAACAAACATTCGCCAAGAGTGCTATTAGCAAAGGGGCACTGGTGGTACTCTTTTCAGTATCGTTTGTTACCTTTACGAGAAGGTTAAGAAGCTGGCCATAGAAATTGTCCATTCAAACAATGCCTAATGCCCAATGCACGCACACACACACACACACACACACACACACACACACACACACACACACACACACACACAAGCATGTACACTTGCGCGTATGTATCATATCGACATTTGAACAGAATGCATTCATCGTTTTCCACAGTTGCGCAGTCGTTAGCCGAATTCACTGAGAACTATTTGTCAAAAAATGCTGTTTCATGTTCGCTTTGTACTTTAAATAATAGTACGTTCCTCATCGAGGTAGATTCCGATATAACCTGCCATGCTGCAGCTTAACCTGTAATTTGTTGGGCTGTTGAGATCAAGAATGTCGTTTCGCATTCCGGCCATGGCAGCCGCATTTCGATACAGTTCAAACACAAAAGCAGCTGTGTGCTTAGATTTAGGCGATTATAATTCAATTGTGGTTTCACACAACAGCCTACTTCATAATCGATTGTCCCTTTGGCATGCAAACTCGGTAATTTATTTTTAAACATTTTTAGCTTGTCAGCCAAAGCGTATATATATTGTGGCGTCGAAGTATTTGCTAGGAAATTTATGTCTACAAAATACTTCAGTTACCTCGTATTCTAGTTGACTTTAAGCTCCCGAAGAAAAAACTTCATGGTGTGAACAATAGATATGCAAGTGTAGCTGTTATGGCGAAACGCTAAGTCGTCTCCAGAGTCATCATTGTCAGCGAGTATATATCGCCCACTCATTAAACCATTACAGCAGCGTCAAGAATGACCAATAAACAAGACAGGACTAACGCAAGAATGACAAAATGGGTGACTAGCAGTTCATGCATACTAACAGCGTACAAGAAGACGCAAACGATGAAAAGAAACTTAGGGCTCTTTTATGTGTGCTAGTATGCCCTTCAATCAGGGATTGTTCTGCACATTTCTTGAATTTTGGCCACCTCGCTTGCTGTTGTTATGGATCTCGCTCACCGCTCTAGTCTAGTGTGTGGTCAACATATACCTCGCTGGGATGATAACTATTATTTGTGCAGTGTTGCAGATTGGATACGGCGCTAACTTCTTCGAAGCTATATATCAGTCTTGAGGTATCCTCAGTGCTAATTTCTGCGGCATATCTCCTTAAGGGCAGTGGGTACCCGAAAGAAACATCTAGTACTCTCCGTTGAAGGCGTTTTATCGAGAAAATAGACGAATTGGTATGACAAACTCATTGTTCACAAACTATCCCTTTGCATCTTTTATTGGCGTCACTTTAGTTCCACTACTTTGCCTTAGTGCTCCTCTTCGCAAAATGTGAGAACAACTAGGCCTGTAAACGATTGACTTCAAGCACGCTTTTTTTTTGTTCGTCTGGCGCTGCAGTTTGAATGATGTCACAAGAAACGACATTAACCTTTGCATTTTAAGTTTGATGCATTCTGGTTTCCAGCCAACGGTGATGCGAGGCAATGGACGGTATTTGCCATGATGCTAAAGCCGCGTACGTGCGACAACGCATTTATCGTTTTCTCATTTGAATTGAAATGGCATGTTGTTGCCGGTATATAGAACATAAGGCACGGCACCAGATATTTGACGCATTCAGCGCGTCTACGGTCACACTAAAGGCAACTTCCGCTTGTATACGCGTATGATCACCCCATCTTATCGCCATCAATGGAAGTGTGAACACCAGACGTGCTCGTATATAACACTGGAACATAGGACGCTCTACTTCCCACAGGAATCGCGTGCCATACGGAGGCTGAAATTTAAGCTCCTACTTCCGGTTTTTTCGACGTGGTTATTACCGGTGTCAAATCCACCTCCACGTTCTTTTTTTTTATTTTTTTGGGTCCCTTTTGGGGGCCGTTAGTGGATTCCAGGTTTCTATATTTTGTACGCTAATGCAAGCTCCCTTTTGGATTTCACCTTTTTTCGTTTGTGAATAATGAGTGCGTTAATTAACACCTACCATGCAATTACCATTGAGCGAGGCCTTCCTATGAATCAGGTTGGATGGCTGGTGAGAGACGATATAGGTTAGCTTAGGACAGGTGCTGCTGAGCTTTTATAGAGAAGCTGTATATGGCTAGGGGAAACGACAATGCATCTGTCCTATGGGCGGAAAAAGTCCTAGCACGTATACGTCCCACTGCTGACCACTGATCCAGTATAAACGAAGAAGTCATACGAAGCAAAAACTTATGTGCCATAGAAATTGAGCAACCTCTACTACTCCCGACTGGTCCACCAAAAATTAAGAGGGGAACAAAAATGGAGAGTTCTCGGTAGGCGTAGTCAATTGATACATAATTTAATGAGCAGTCGGGATAAACACAGGAGCCGAATGTTTAAGCTTCAGTACTTAACCGCTTCTATATACGGAGTGCTTGGGCAGCAATTTTTTTTCGTTTTGTCCGCATGTGAATGTAAAGGAAGCAAAGCGTTATTTTCCGCAGATTTGATGATAAGCCATAGCATTATTTGTCTGTCGCGCATCTTCGTACGTTCGTGATATACAACCTATAGTTATTGATCCCGTCCTAATTTCTTCCGTTGCGCTATGCAGTGCTGCTGGAATTCCCGCGACTCTATCGCAACACATTGCAGCACAGGTGGGACTTCATGGTTTTTCATCTTGTTGGGCGTATTCGTTTTTGTTTGGTGAAATAAGCAGCTGACGCGTTAGCAAATGATGCGAGGGTTTAGGCATGATGTGGTGTGAAAACGCTGTTGGTTAATGAAAGCAAAAGCAAACCTGAAATCAAGGTAGCAGAATCAAGGTTGTAAGGGACTGCTTTCACGTTGTTATCGCTGAGCCATCACAGAGCCATAATTACTGTGATCGAATACACGGGGCCGCGTCTAGAGTGTCGCGGCCTCTGGACTCTTCCCTTTTCTATCCCCATTTCACTATCTCTTGGGGTCATAACCGCGGGATAAGATGGAGCATCACGCAACGGTCGGATTTTGTCTGTCGTCGTACCTGCACTTGTTGAGGTGTCCTCGAAGCACTTTTCCTGGGAGACGTACGAGAGTACCGGGTCGCCATCTAAAGCACCGTTGGATGCTGTGCTGCTGGGGCCCATTTGCTTGTCAACTTTTATTGAATCCGTATGGCGCTTGCAGTAGACACTATAGATTGCAGAGAAATGACGCTAAATAAGCGTCTTTCTCGGCTTTTTTCTAGGTCCATCTACATTTTACGAAACACATTACTTTTCTTTTCATAAATATGAAGTGTTACACGTGGGCAATCCGTTTATCTATCAATCCTTCTAAAACCCCCCTCCCCGTTTTATCCATCCCAAGTATGCCCCTTCCTTCACCAGAATACCCTATTTCAAAATTTTCTGAAAAAAAAAAACAAAAAACAAAATTTGCACGCTCAGACATATGTATATACCTGTACTCTGGAGTAAATGTACGTGCTTTCACATAAGTATTTCTGCTAAGACGCTGAGGCATGCGGACACAATATAAATGCTAGAAGTGGTAGCATAAGTGCTGATTCATAACCATCATTGAGAAAATTACGAAATATGGCGTATGGGACATCCATGTTAAGCAAAGTTTCGGAAAGCGGTACCCACGCGATGTGTCACGTATCTTGGTTGGTGAACGTAGAGAAAACAGTGGCAGCCACAGCTTTTTGCTACTTGGTAGGCTAGCTAGGCGCTTGATATAGACTCAGGCTGTGCAACAGGAGCACTGTGGCACAGTCCTCTCAAGTTTTTTCTTGAAAAGAACTTGCTGTTTGGCAAGTTGTTTGGTGCTTCGCGATGCTATTGCGTAACGCAAACACGCTTGAAAAAACAGAACACGGTGCATTGAAAGATGCGCGGTTCTGTCTTTGTTTTCTTTGTGCCTGCCGCATTTCCGTTAAAATCCGCCTGCGGAAATGTTTTCTTATGTTTAAACACCTGTGATTTTTTAGCAGTGTGGCCGGTCATCCTGGAAGCCTCTAAGGAGACGACATCGCCGAAGCAAAGAGACGAAACAAAGAGAAAGTTGAATAATAGTAGAACGACTTAACAAATCACACACAAGTGACACTGAAGCCATTGGGCTGCGTTTACAGCTTCAGCAGTGCACACCAACGCAGATAAGTAAAGCCGCCCTACTGTTGAGCTGCGCAACGTCTAGATTATTAACAATAGGTATCAGTACGTCTGTATACCCGCGCCAACCAATTTACAAAGATTTCCTTCAATACCAGAACTGCTATGGCCTTCCTCACAAAATGTAGTGTTCGAATTTTATAATCAAGGAAGCTTCAAACAGCAATCTGATATATCCCGCTCAAAGAAAACTCTTCTTTCAATAAATGTGCAAAGTAATATGTGCCATCAATGGAGTCTTGTTGCTTCGTAGCCCGAATCACTTATTACAAACAGAAAAAATGAGCGAAAGAGACGAATAATAAATGGCGATCCATCCATTAACTCTGCGGGTGGGGAGACTACCAGTTTTATAAACGCGCTGTTTCTTCTTTTTTAAAACGAAGCAAGAAATCTCTTTTTGTGAGCGTGAGTCGGACACCGCATGCATGTTGCGAAGGGAATTAATGACCCCGCGCGGACTGTGCACTTTACCAAAAAATTTAAGCATGAGCGGCCTGTATAATAAAAAAACGCGTTTATCGATCAGCCTCTGAGTAACGCATCCAGCGGGCTCCAGTAAGGACGTGCGAAGGAGCAGGAAGATAAAGAAAAAAAACTAAAATACAGCATTATAACCATTAGGAAAGGAGCTGTGAAGGGGTACGGGGAGATAAGAGGGTGCCAAGGAGAAGTGTGAACTTCCTGAATTCGTTATAGCAGTGCTAGTCGAGAGCTGCTCATTATACGCATGAGCAGCTCAGTCTTTACTTTTTATACATGTTGGCGATGACGAAGTTGACTTGGGCTTTCACAGTCTTTCATTCAAGGCTTCCCCCTCTCTCCCCGTCCCCTTTTTTTGTAACACAATACCTTTGAAAACAATAGAATGCAAGCGTTTTCTGGGACCTCTGTCATTTAAGCTAGGGGTCACATGAGATGCTCGAGGCATGAACATAATACGTTGATTTCGATAGTTGCGCACCCTTCTGCAATACAAAACCTAAGCATAACACTTGATAAAGGGATATGGATGACAAGAAAGTATAAAGAATTAAAGGATCCACCGCAATACCAATGAGAAAAAGCAATAAGATCGGGCGAATATTATTCGTGGCCTCTGGGCATGACCTCAAAGGTAATACAGAATAGCTGGACACTTCCTGGAGTTCTCCATTTCTTCACTTTGTGATGGGGTTATTTGTTCGCACAAATATCTGCATTCTTTGTTGTCAGCGCTTGGTCGTGTCTCTCTTTTTTTTGCGTATTTGCTTTTCGCGTTGTTTTGCAGTCATGAAGCCATACCAACAAACTCAGTCCTGCACCCTCTTAAAGAAATCAAAACGTTATCAGTTTTCGTGTTTTCCGCATGCCGCCGTCATGCCTCCGTGCGTTTCGGGAGCTTATCCGTAAAGACATCGCTGCACTCTTGCGGGGACAGTAGAACATTAAATTTTTTGTTGGCCTTCACCGCAGAACAGCGTCGCACTGGGGCAAAGGTAATATTTGATGTCTGCTACGGCCGCATGCGGATCGACTCGCGAACTCTCTGGTTGAAACTGCGAAACGCTCAACGCGGCAGTCATGAAATCTAAGCAAAAAGTCGGAAAGATGTGACATGGATGAGTTCAAGCGCCCGAAATTTTAGACGTTCTGATAGGTAGACTCTATTGAGCTTGTAGAAGTGCCACGAAAGTGTCGGAATTTTGTACAATGTGCTTGTGTTTGTCATTGGCATTTGACTGCATTGTTCTGTGTCATCCTTATTACCAATGAGCGTTAGAATATCCTATACGGTAATATAGGTTCCTCAAGACAACCTCACATCATGGTATTTCGCTGCTTTTTTTTCTTATATGTTGTTTATAAGAAATATCCGTTAAAATTATGAAAATTTTTGTGGCACTTGAACGTTGTTATAGGTGGGTTCGACTGTATACGGAGATAGGCCGAAGAAGAGAGAGAAGGAGATCTTGTTTTTATTGCCGCCTACATGCGATGACAGTCGGTGCAAGGTTGCCTAAGGCTCAAAGGAGGAACCAAATATGTAGAGTGCTGGAAAGAAGATTTAAAACTTCTGATAATAAATCCATCCTGAGGATTCAAGTAACGTGATTCACCGTCACGTTCGCATTCAATTTGTAGGTACATACTGAGAGAGAGAGAGAGAATAAAAAGAAAGAAAGGCAGGGAGGTCAACCAGAAGTGTAGCATCGGTTCGCTACCCAGACTCCCGTTCATGTTATCAGGCTTCATCAGTGTAAGATGAAAATACGGGCAAAATTTCGCTCTCTCATAACACCCGGCTTCGCATGAATCATTTGTACCTATACATTATTGCAGAGGATAAAGCAAATCCAGGTATATAAATTCAGTGCACCTTCGATCACCAAGACCTGGCTTGATTTCATTTAGACGATGTCAGCCGGCCTGCCTTGACAGCGAACAACCAGCTCCGCCTAAGAATGGCTTGTCAAATATTTCCAGAGGCGATGGCAGGCTGGCCCACTAAATAGGCCCCGACAACGGACAGAGGCAGATGGACAGCCTCTGGCTAACCATCGCTCAAACCTGTTTCTTGTCAGTTTTGTCACAAGATGAATAAACAAAGCACTTGTGGTTTTTATGCATGTCTGATTCTTTATTTCAGCGTTCTGCCTGTGCTGCAAGAAAAACAAGCCAAGTAAGCTTCTCTATATAGCTTTAAGACAGCCTCTCCAACCTAAAATGTTAAACGCTGAATCAAGAATAGACGTAAAAACAATACCAGAAGGGAAGAGTAGAAGCCCTGGAGTCACAGCAATATCATAAAGCGAGCTTATGTTGGCTGGAAAAAGGTCGCAGTGGAAGCGGGGAATGGTCTTCTACTGAAAGCAGCGAAGACGCGTTTATGCTTCTCGACTACTAAAGGCACTGACGGATATGGAGGTGCGTCTCTTGGATGTTTCACTGAAGATTTCGATTGCGGAGCATGTATGCTTGTTTGTATAAGGGTAACAAAGGCGAAGAAATCGCAAAAGCACCGAAGCAGCCTGCCCACTTCCGAGCACTTGTGCTATCTAAGTTCTGTTAAGACCACTGCCTTGAGAACGTGGTCCGTGCGTCCGTAGTTGAGCAATAGTTAGTTTTATTAGATGATTTCATCGTTACAACACGTACGCATTCCCAAAACGACAGAAGAGGAGGCAAGTTTAACTTCAATCACCTGGAAAAGTGCAAGTGCAGTGAGTGTACGCATCTAGGAGTAACCAAAAATACAATGTGATTGCGTGCTCATCGAACATTTCGCTTATTTAAGGCTTACTTTCTGAACAATACTGTGACGTAAGGAAATTGTCAGAATGCAAACTCTTCAATTTGATTGAAACTGCTACACAATAAACACATTTTGAATTCATGTGTAAATGTACTGGATATGACTGAACAAAAAGCGACACGAAATCAAAGTTTGCTTTTTTTGCAACAAAATATATGAGTTAAGTCAAAATTTCTGAAATACAGAGACAAATGAAGACGCCTCCAACATTTAACCAATTCGCGCGCAGGGTACATTCATAGAATCTTCTAATTCTGCCATACCGTCAAAGTACACCTTCAAGCAGGGTGCCAGAAATCGAGTTAGGTGGTATTCCATTGGCATTTGACTGTATAGACAAAAGAACAAACAAGACCATAAGAAATAGGCAAGGGCAAAAACTGGGGCTAGTCTTGGCTTTTGTTCTGCTGAACGCCTAGAGCTCTTGACGTGTGTCGCGGGATTATATCACTATATTGTCTGAATCGAGTGCAATAAACTTCACGCAATACTATTTACAGCGCCAACCGTGAGAGCTTGAGGATGTGTCCACCTTTTATGTTAAATTTTTAAAGAGTGAAAGAAAATCACAGCATATCCACGAGGTGAATGATGGTGAGGTGGGCGAAGCTTGAGAGGTTATGGTTGATGCCGTTAACCCTCCGAGAAGTTCGCCCGATAAAATCATCGTGCAAACACGTGAGGTACGGTGAAGAAAACTTTTATTAAGATTTCAAGTTACCTTTTTATATTACGCACTTGTGGTCGGAGAAGTGCACAGCTAGCGGCGCCAACGTGCACTCCGAGCAGCGAGAGCAGCGGACCCCGAAAGGCGAGCCCGAGAAGCGGCGGCCCTCCGCACCCGCTGCTTCGCTTCGTCCATGCCCCACCAACGATTCGACACGTACGGTAGTAGGCAGCAGACTCGTATTGTATCAATCAATCAATTAGTGTTTATTCGATCAAGTAATACAAAAATGGTTACATAGGTATTTGGACCATTAGCCTGTGTGGCTAGTTACTGGTCCAATCTATTACATGAGTATATTATTACATGTTAGGAGCAGAGGTGCAGTTAATATGACTATGAATCTTTATACAAATTCAATGACAGAATAGCTTCAAGGTATATTATATCTATTTAAATACACTTTACAATTAATACTATGTTGCTGCAATAATGTAGGTAGAAAAGCAATGAAGAACAACTAAAGGCATACATTGTAAGAATACAGGACAAATGGTCACAATAAAATAATGTGCAGAATTTGTGCACAAGACTGCGTTGAAGAACCAAAACAGAAAATAGAAAAAAAGAAAGAAATATATACAAACTGAGTCGTAAAAAGAGTATGGACGTGAGCTTTAGTTAAGAACATGATTGGTTTACAAAATGCATTTTGCAAGTCAAATTAAAGTTGCGTGCTAGTTTAATTTCAAGTGGAATTGCGTTCCAGATTTTAGCACCAGTGAACTGGATTAACCGTTCGCCATATACATTCCTACAATTGGGAAGGTTAAAGTTGCCATTGCCTGCATGCCTTATGTTACGGGTCGGTGCTGAAAACGTACTCACATGTACTGGAAAGTTGGTGTTAATTATAGAATTAATCAATACCGCGGTTTTATAAATTCGCTGAGACGTGAAAGGCAGTGTCCGAGTAGATGAAAATAAATCTTAGTTGGGCAAGAAGAGAGAGGACGTAATGAGTAAAAGCGCTAATAATAGCTGATTAGTTTTTCTTAAATTCTTCAATGAAAACACACCCTTGGTCTGTCATCTTGGCGGCAATGCAAAATTAAAATCTGATTTCTTCTTACTAGAAGTAAATCAAGTCTAACAACTTTAAGTTACTGGATATATGTTTTTGTGAAAGCACTCAACAATTTCTAAGCGGCTAAGAAAAGCCAAAGGACGCCAAAATACCAGTCCATAATTTCCTACGCAGTGCCAACGGGTGTTTATTTATTTATTTAACATTAAGCATACGACATATTCGCCCAAGAAACTCCTAAGAACATTTATCACATCCGGAAAATCGCGCGCACGTCGTAATATGAGGTTGTTAGCGCAAGATTTGGGATGCGGTGGATATTGTAAACCGGGACGCACAAACCCGGCAGTGCGACGGTGCTGCAGCATTACTTCCAAAGACAATCTCCAGGACGGTGCGTTGACCTGGTTTTATCTTGAGTTTACTTTGTGGTATATCAGTGTGCTTACAGCGTATACCTCATGATGGACAATGAAAGCTGCATAACCCCTCATCTATCATAGGCCAGGAACATTTCTTAACTGCGCTTCTTGCTTTTGTAGCAAACATTTCTTGCTTCTGTAGCAAATTGGACTAATGAAGCACTGAATTTATAATCTTTACTTTCACAACTTGCTCTCTCCTTGATATCTCTAATCTACCCAAGATTACAGTTCTGTCAAAAACCTAATTTCTCGCTAAACAGCAGTGTTGTACAGAGAAGGACAGATGCGAGAAGGCCTGGTGAAGAGCGAGTATTCATGTAAACAAGACTAGCCTTTTGGAAAAGGGTAGGGCTTTTGCTTAACCATTCGGTATTACAGTTCCAGTGAAGTAGTTTTAAGAGTTACCTTCACACTTTAGCATTCATCTCAGCTTTATCAGCCAATGTAAGTAATACCGCTGAATTCCTCCTTTATTATAAAGTCTGCATATTTACCCCGGTCTTCTTTGTCTCCTCCGTAAAGGATGTGTTTATAAATATGTCGTGGCAAATAGAAATGCATTGTGCCTTCCATTTCATTAGTACTGAGTAACAAATCTATTCAATATTGTCCTAATTCTCAATTTCTGCTGCTTTAGAAACGAAGATTGTTGTAGCATTGAAGGTAAAGCTATTAAATTATGTCATAAGTGTCAAGATTTAGGTATGCGAGCCCTTGTTCGAAGTGAATCAGAAGCTTTGTTTATGTTCAAAAAGCTTGCGTTGCCTTTTCCTTCACACACACAGAGACCAAGACGTGTGTCCTCGGAACCATGTTTGTCAACTGGCAATGTGTTCGACGGCCAGAACTCTTCCATTAATCATCTGTGAAGTCAAAGCGGAGGCGTCATATTGCAGCGGCCCCTTCTCGCTCGCGACATCGAGTGATTCGTTGCCATTCGGGATGACAAGTTTAGTTTTTTACCTTGCCGACGGAAAAATATTATACAACGATGGGAAGGAATGAACGAAAATCTTTCGGAAAAAGTGGTTGACGCTAGCAGCCATTGGGAAATGATTTCGGCAGACATCACGGGCCCATTTGTCAAGTGTCGGCTGCTTGACTTCCAGCCCATGGCTTGATCGGTCTGACCGCATCACATTCTAGTCGAAGCCGTTGCTCAGAAGGTACGGTATACTGGTATTTGTGATGTTTGAAAATATTTAATACCAGGCGCGTCTATTGAGAAAACTCATAGTTAAAGTACAGGGATAACAAATGGAACGACACAGGGCCCTCATCGAACGTACGTCAGCAAGGGTCAGTGAAGTATCTCTGCTTAGAACACTTGCATATTCCTCCAGAGGTGGAAACATAAATGATGGAAAAGGCACGGATGGGAAGAGGAGGCTGAAAAAGAGGAAACGGGGCAGGGTGATATTTTGTAATAAGAGAGTAAGGGTGAATTAAAACAAACGAAAAGCACAAATGCAAAATCACTGTCAGCCGTTATTGCCGCAAACTGTCGCCGCATGGTACGACTTGCCCATAATATAAAAACCTATTGAATAAGAGCAGTTTATACAGGTCTGTCACCCTTAAAAATTATAGCAGTGCCCTATTTGCCCTTAGCTGCAATGCCTTATCAAATAGATGCTGCAAAATCGCTTGCTCTTACATTGTTTCTTCATCAAACTGAGTTATGCAATTTGCAGCTATCCTACACCCTTAATCAGGTCCATGGTCTATATCTTGGAAACCAGGCGAACAATGTCCGGTTTCCTGGCCATATCCAGCACCTTAAGCGGGACCTGATTGAGAATGTAGGTTGGCATTTTTAGGGGCGAAGCTCCTTAGGGTGTGGGTCGTTGCCTCCTCTGTAATAGTATGTTGTAGTAGCTACTTCTAGTTAGTTTTAAGAATTGTTCACTAGATGGCGTTGTGTGTATAGTCCTCGGAAATAATATCACTAGATGGCGTTAGTGGTTTTCGTATAGTTGACGATTAAAGAGGATAGATGGCGCTGTTATAATTGGGATCGTCGGGCCGACGCGGTACTCGGAATCGAGCACCGGAGGTGGACTCCATCGTGATCAACGGTGAGGTGAACTTCACCAGAGATGAGGTAGTCAGCTCCACAGTGCTCTCGTGTGAGTAGAAGTAGAAGTATAAGTAGAAGTAGAAGTTTATTCATCTTTGTAAACATACATCAGTTATCCAGTGGTTGAATAGGAAGGGGTGGTGAAAAGGCAACAGAATGCCTGACAGCGCACCAACCCCCCGCCTAGACCACAATAATGCACAACATGCAGCACGTGCATCAATATAAAGCATAAATACATAAATTCAATGCAGCGGAAATACAATCAGTACTGATATACAGCGATAAAAAGAACAAAAGAGCAGGAAAGAACAACAAAAAATAAATAATTAGGCACCTATAAACGCACTATTTCCATACAAAAAAAAGCTCTTTAATAACAAAACCGCAGTTATTAATAGCAGTGAACAAGATCATATCTCGCTTGAAAGAAGTCAAAACACGGTGAATATATGAAAAGTACATGAGATGCGCAAATGTTACACAGAAGAAGAAATGAAGAAGAAAAAAAAGGCGTATCATGTTTGAAGCGCGAGTAAACAAGCGTGGATCTTTTTCTTGTAAATTGCTAATGACTTACTTTCATTCACTATGCTGATGACCATGCTGTTTGAATTTAGAAACGAAGGAATAAGGTGTGCTAGTTTTTGTCTACCGTAGTTGGTCCGAATCCTCTCACTGTAATAGGTGGTTTTTCTAAAGCTATAAGTTTGTGGTTTCCGGGAGTAAGCATCTGTAAATGCATCAGCGTTCGATTTAATTTGATCGTAGATGACTGTCGCCAACTTTTTATGAAAGATATTTTCAAATGTTAGGATTCTATGCTTATGAAAAAGTGAGGCAGAAGGCGTTCGACGCGGAACATGTTCGATTATACGCACCATTCTTTTTTGCAGTTTGTGAATACTAATTTTATTTGTTTTTGTTCTCGAGCCCCAGATTAATACACAGTAATATATGCGCGAATAAACTAAAGTGTAGTAAAGCTGCTTTGTTACCCAAAGGGGGGCAGTAAGCATCTGATTTTGCCAATTACACCAATGGACCGTGATAACTGGGTACGAAGTTTATCTATGTGACTGGACAAGTTCAACGTTTCGTGGAAAATGACGCCGAGGAACTTTTGAGTCGGAACTCAATCAATCAAAACTCCTCTAAATGTGAGCTGCGTATTATGAAGAATAGAACGGTTTCGAGGTTGAAAAATTATGTATTTTGTTTTCTTAATATTCAATTCTAATTGATTTGTTTTCAACCATACAGACAAATTGTTAAGCCAAAGGTTTGCTTGTTTTTCTAGACTACACATATCTTGACCGGAAAAAAATACGTTAGTGTCGTCTGCATATAATACTCTCTGTGGTGTTAGAGGTACGTTTACAATATCATTTATGTAGAATAGAAACAGAAGTGGCCCGAGTATGGAACCCTGTGGTACGCCGTAATTTATCTTGCCCATTTGGGACTTCGAGTGCTTTATATCAGTATACTGAAACCGATTAGTCAGGTAGCTTCTTATTAAATTAAGAGATGAGCCTCTTATTCCGTATTCATTAAGCTTTTGTAGAAAAACGTCATGCTTAATGGAATCGAACGCTGTCTTGAAATCAAGAATTATTCCGATTGTGTGGCATTTTTGCTCAAAATTATCGATTATTTTATTTTGGACAGATAATAGGGCTTTTTCAGTACATTTGTTCTTCTGAAACCCATATTGATGTTCTGTTATAATTTTTGAGCTACAGAAGTTTGAAAATCGTACATGAATGACACGTTCTATAATTTTCGAGAATATGGGCAGAACAGAAATGGGTCTGTAATTACTCATGTCATTTTCTTCACCACCTTTGTGAATAACAGATACTTTGGCCACTTTTAGTTTGTCCGGGAACGTTCCAGTGTTCAAGATTAGGTTGCAGATATGGGCAAAGGGTGCGCTGATATGCTCTGAAACTGCTTTTAAAGGTTCAGCCTTCAAATCGTCAAAGCCAACAGCAGAATTATTATTTAAATTCTTTATCAGCAAGGCTACTTCCGTTTCATCCGTGGGAGTTAGGAAAATAGATTCCGGGATGCATGCTGTAATATAAGATTTATAAGACTGATCGGAACCAATTGAAGTATCGGGAGCCCCCCGATCTCAAAAAAAAGATCATTGAACATATTGGCAAGTAAAGTACCGGAACAAGCTCTGCCCTCTATTTGAAGCTCAGAAATGGTCTTCGTATTCTTGTTTTGCTAAAGATCGTTGACAGTGTTCCAAACGGCTTTCTTATTACTCAGTATATTTGTAAACTTATTCTCGTGGTAGCGAATTCGCGCCTTTTTAATATCAGACGCTAGCTTATTTCTGACCTGCTTAAACTCCACCAAGTACTCTAAGCGTTTAGATTTTATCAATTCAGTGAATAACTTATCTCTTGCTTTCATCCTTTTTAGAAGTGTAGCATCAAACCATGGTTTTCTCGCCTTCTTAGTTTTTTTATATGTCGTGATCGGAAAGGCTAAGTCGTAAAGCTCTGTTAACCTTGTTACGAATAGGTCGTAGGCATTAACAGGGTCAGTGTTATTGAAAATACGACTCCAGTTCGTTTCTGCAACAACTCTCTAGGAAAACCTTAATGTTTTCTTGGTTAATTTTCCGATAATGCGTAGGAGTTACTGGCCTTCGTTGTTTTACCGCCCAGGTAAAAAATGCAAAGATCGGTAGGTGATCGCTCACACCGGGTGTCAGAACCCCTGCACGTATTTCATTTTTACAGTTCGTGAAAGTCGCATGCAAACCCAGGGCAGCCGGTATCTGCGGAGCATGCGGCGGCTCTGGTACTCACGGCGGCACAACCCAACCCATAGCCAAGGACGCGTGGCTTTCACAACTCACAGCAGCGTTCTGTGGCGATGCATGCGGAGGCGAGAACGCGAACCGGCGTTGTCGCCGAGGCTGGGAGCGCCCGTAACACAAGTCGGCGACGCTCGTGCCCAGCTGACGATCGAACACCCAGGATCATGCAAAGACGTGACACGTGTTGTCACGTTTTTGCATGATCGAGTGGGCAATGTACGGGGGGGATTCACGGTTACCCGAATCATCCCTTCGAGCTTCGCCCACTCACCATCATTCACTTCTTGGATATGCTGTGATTTTTATTGCTATTTTAGCCTTCTGTGTCACTCCGTTTTCAGCACGGGTCTTTAGGCGAATTCATGTTTTGTGCTATTTGAAAATCTATGTAATTCTTATATTTGTAACTACCTGGATAACTGTCAGATTCTCTCGCACCCTTAGCACCACCATTGTCTCATTCTTCTAGTTTCCGGTTTTTCCCGTCGTCGGAATAATGTGGGACATGCGCGAAATGTTCTGCGCAAAAACACACTCTGCCTCAGCCGTTACCTACAGAAAAAATTAAACGCGGCATAGACGCAAAGCCACAACAAAATTAACGACGAAGAATATATTAGGGGATGCTTGTTAAATTGCTAATGCGAACCTCAAAAAGTTAGATACCTACAGCTAAAAAAAATACATTCATAAGGCACGAAAACTCTCCGGTCCTAAAAACAATGATGGCGATAATCACCTGCTTGAGAGCTTGCTTAGTAAGCGATCGAACGGAGTGCACGCAAGCAATATCTCGTGTGTATGTTAACTACTTCAGCTGACAAATTTAATCATTATCATGGAAGTTGGTCATCGAGGGGATATGCGCCACAGCGAGTCAGCGTCGATGCATTCACGTTTAACGTTGCTATGGCTGCCACACATCAATATTCAATGTACAAGCTGTCATATATCAATGTACAATAAACAGTCAACTACTTCTGTGAAGACACGTTTCACTTTGGTGTTATACCGACTCCTTTGACGGAGGGATCAACTCGTACAGGCTGTCGCATTAGGCCGGACCGAAAAAAAAATTCTGGGAAATGGAATGGAATTCAAAATCGTTATTTTTGTCCTGCAGGACGCGCTTAGTGCGTAGCGGGGAACACCGTGCTTAATTGGTTAATGGAAATTAAAGCGAAAACAAGTTAGAGTTGGAGAATAGTGGGTGGCGAGGGGGGCTGTGGCCGTAGCTGAAACGTCTGGTGCCTTGGCAACCCGCAGCGGTACACAAAAAAACATAAACGAAACGATGATTGCAGTGCCTTTAAAAAAAGCTTTTTTTGCTTCATTTTTCACAAGCATTTCACTCGAAATGAAAATATCTCAATTAAGTTCGTTTTCTTTTTTTGGTGGGAGGTTTTCTTTCATTCTTACAGGACTTTGTAAAGACAGTGTAGACGGGACATAGTCCGGAAAATCTAATTTTTCCTCTATAAATGTGCCCTTCATTAGCCAGCTTCTGGACTAGTTCTCTTGGGTGAAAAACTAACCCCCCACTTTGCATAATTAATTACGTATTTTCTCCTCACTATCTCTTCATACGTTGTATTCTTGTTAGGTTGTTTCAGCTAAGACTTTATTTCGGGCTTCATCCGTCTCTGATTATTCGAGCGTATGAGCGGGCTAAAATTGTAAACCACGCCTGGCTAAGCACGAAGCCGGAAGAGTCACTGTTGGTCTGAGACTATCGTAAGCGCCCCAGTGCATGGTTGAAAAGGTTTTAATTAACGTTTCCCGGTAGCGCTGATTCTTGATTCGATCTCCTTCTATGACAGCTGCTTGGCAAAGCTGCTGTCATAGAATTACTAGTGGAAAGTAATTTGTTCGGCGTGCTTTCGCCGGCACCAAGTAGATCGTGCAACACAAAAATCATCATGGGGTCATGCCGCTGATGCTCGTACCGGAACCACGGACACAGCACGAGCGTTGCCAGCACATATATCGACAACCCCTGGGCTCCACGACTTCTCTCATGCCAAACTGAGCGTGCGTTATTGTTGTGCGTATAAGTGATCATTGCTACATGTGTACTGAGCTACTTTTAGCAAAAGCGTGGCTTAGACTACAATAGAAGGGAGGGGGGGGGGGGTGTAAATTAGTCGAAGAAAAAAGATTTGGTACTTTTAAATCGGTTTCACCATGTCCTTTGCACCATCATCGCAGAAAGGGATTGATACCCGTTCTTCACCAAGAGCTCGTCGGATTTGGACGCCTCTGTAAACAGCGTCAATTTGACATAATCTTTGCAAGTCACATGACTCACAGAGCCATCCATAGGAGACATAGGGTGTCACACTCCATGGGCTCCAATCTCACGACCGGGGCTGCGTAGGTACCATTGTCATTGTACGAACGCGGTTTCATCTGTGTAGGCGACTAATCTGCAGTTTCGTCATTATCGCCTATTATATCGCCATCAATTATCATCGCGCACCAAAATTTATGTCTGTCTTGTAGGAGGGCTCGAGCCACGTTCAAAACAGTGAGGCCATACTGGTCGCCCCAGTGGCTGCTCCGCTCACTACGTCAGTCTTCTGAAAGAAATTGAGGACAGCGGCACGCCACGACGACCATCTTCCCGAAGTTCCGTATAACAGAGATACCATCCTATTACTGATTGCACGATATACTTCGCGTAAATTTCCTCAATTTGATAGATTAATAGCTTTTGTGAGGATCTAAGAATAAGTCACGTTGCCTAATCGATCTGCACAAATTCACTGCCTCATTCACTCCCTTTCACTTTCATGAATCTTCCTGTGCACCTCCACCGAAGCTTCGTACTCTATAGGAGGTATTAAATGCGAAGCATTTCTTAGCGAACTTCGGCGACTTTGAGCGTATCTATCTATCTAGCTATCTATCTATCTAGCTATCTAGCCGCCTACGACTTTGTGCTCTCCTGGCCGTATCGTTAATGGGATTTATACCAAATTTGGTATGGCATAACATGACCGTATTGCGAACATAAATGGCTGGTCATATCATGAAAATCATGACTAGCGTGTCATGAAAAGCATGATTTACCTGTCACGCTCATGGCGCCTTCCCGGCCGTTTCGTTAGCCTGATATACATCAAATTTGGTATTGAGTGACGTGACTGTATGACGAACAAAAATGACCAGTGGTAATATGAAAATCATGACTTGTGATGTGCGACATGACTTGCATGCCACGCTCATGGCGCGCACGGTCGTTTCGTTAGCTTGACATACACCAAATTTGGTATTGAGTGACGTGATTGTATGACGAACAAAAATGACCAGTGGTAATATGAAAATCATGACTTGTCATGTGCGACATGACTTGCATGCCACGCTCATGGCGCGCTCGCGGCCGTTTCGTTAGCCTGATATACACCAAATTTGGTATTGAGTGACGTGACTGTATGACGAACATAAATCATCAGTGGTAATATGGAAATCATGACTTGTCATGTACGACATGACTTGCATGCCACGCTCATGGCGCGCTCGCGGCCGTTTCGTTAGCTTGATATACACCAAATTTGGTATTGCGCGACGTGACTGTATGACGAACATAAATGACAGGTCCTAACATGTAAAACATGACATGCATATTTTGTAAAGCATGATTTGGCTGCTTCGCATTACATCGATTCCCACAGTGCGTGGAATCTGCCGGTTTTTTCCTCATGCGCACTCTTGCATTTTGTCTCAACCGCATTACGCAAACCAAAGGCACGCGGTTACTGCCTTGTTTTAGTTTGATATAGTCCACCTATATATGTGACATTGTCCATTGAAGCGCACTGCGCCCGCCGTGAAATGTGTTGACCCATTACGCCATGAGTTCTCAGCTCCGCCAAGACAACACGGCAAAGGTGGACGCAATAAGAAACTCGCATTGCGAATCATAGCGTGTGTGTGAGGCAGCTCATGAAACAGGAGAGGAGAGAAGGTACGAAGCATTTGATTCCTTATTTCTCCCCTTTGTCCTGATCCGTGCGCTACTACACACTTTCATTATGAGGATTAGTAGCAAGTTATCTTTTCGTCTACTTTTCCTTCTTCACATTTGCGTTACAATTACTACTAATAACATCCCCTATACTTTTCTTGGCATCATTGTTCGTTAGTTCTCACTAGTTCATTCTAAATATTTTATAACGGTTATTCTGTTTTAGACACTCCTTTTATCAGCGAAGCTGTTTTTGGTTGAGCCTTTCATGTCCGCGATCCGTGGCAACGCTTCTGAGCATAATAAACGGGTATGCGCATAGACATTGGGTAAATCCCACTTCTCACGAGTGGTCTACTAAAAATAAAGGCAACCGTTAGCCCCACAAACGGGTATGTTCCACAGAAACCTGTGTGGTCTACCAGATAACTATCATCGTCATAAGCGCGTATGTGCCACATAAATTGGGTCCCACTACACACCACTTCCACTAAAACGAAAAAGGCAACACTTAGCCCAACAAATGGCGTGGGTGTTACCATGGTAACACCACTGTTACGTGATGCATTCTGGTTATAAAAGATGGCGGCTATACTACCGCATCAAAGCTTAACAAAGAGTGTTTCATAAAGAGCAGTGGTACAACATATCCGAGCATATTAAGCGAAGGCTTCCTTGTAAAGCTCCGTGTAAGACTGCTATTGACAACATGCAATAAAACTGTACTACCACCTCAAAGCTGAACAAAGAGTGTTTAATAAAAAGTTGTGATACAACTGATATGAGAGACTTACGACACATAGAAAGGCGTTAGCCTGATGAAGGGAACGCCACCAGCTTTGCTGTTTCTTCGGTGTCCGCGAAGCGGAGCTGTTTGAATATTTTTCCTTTCCCCCTTCTTCGTGTAAGCAGTCATGGTAAATACCTAAATAAATAAAGCTTTATCAAGGAGTGATGTAAACAATCTAGGGCACCAAACACATAAAATGATTCTTTTAATTGAGGCTTGATAGCCAATGCCCCGAACTCAAGATGATAGTCGTGGAAAGAACTACATGGAAAGGCGTACGCGAAGCTCAAATTTCAGGGAGGGGTTGTCCGCGTCCTGCAATTCGGATCAACGCAAATATTTTATTGAGGGCAAAACTCAAAGCATATAAAGTAAGCTTGCTCGGGAGTTTCGCTTATCAGCAAAAATTCCGAATAGAGTGCGCACCCCGAAAGAATGCCTCTGGCTCATGCATAATACATGTGTCGTAAACGTGCTCTTCTCTCGGCGGGCAGTCCTCTCATGTCACGCGGAAACCTTCATTATTTCTTCTCTTTGAACCTTTCTTTAGAAAGGTTTCTACATGCGCAACAATTTTTTTTGCTTAGCGACTGCTTGGTTTTAGGAAGAATAGAAGGTGACCGAGACTACCATAAAAGAGTGCAGAGTACCCACGATGTTCCGCATACTATGCACTGATAGGGCAACAGAAAAAGTAAAGCCAAGCAGCTTTAGTGGGTTGAGAAAGCTCCATGAACACTTATTTTACCTTTGCTCACATGAAGTCGTCTGGCAACTACGCGTGAGGAAAAAAAAACAGATTTCATATTCAGTTTTGTTTTAATAACAATATTCCATCATTTTTGGTTGGCCGTAGGTTAGATGCACGTATTTATTTGGTGAGTGTAAAGAAGACAAGACCACCAGGTCTGCTGTTAACCTTTTCTTACACTAACATTTATGTAAAACGCATTGTCTATTTGAATAGTAGTTGCCAATTTCATGCCAGGAATGAAATTGTAGGGGCACACAACCGCTGTTTTAACTGTAGGAATAAACGTTGAAAAGATTTAGGTGCGTATAGGCCAATAGGATTTCGTAGGTCAATCGCGAAATGGGTGAGATGCTTTCCATTTTATCACTAATAACCTCATACAGGTCGTCCTGTCCTAAATAGCAGACAGTTTCTTCAATGATGGGACCTGCGATTATGATCGTGACTTCTAACCCCTCATAACACCTCGTAACCCATTGTCTTGCTCTGTTGCGCACTTTTTAATGGAATAGAATAAGTAGGTGAGTCTTGATTTAAAGTCCTATGGTCAACATTGGTCAATTATTCAGTTTATTATAGTGACAACGTATTTCTTCCATTGCGATGGAGAAATCCCACGTTATCAGCTAGCACCCAAAGTTCCTAATAATTTAAACAGGGGCATTACAGATGTCCCCTTGAAAAAAAAAAGCTGAGAATGTTCTCGAAATGGCATGCAGCCATGCGCTATTTTAGTGCTGCCTTGAAGCGTACGCCTTTGGTTGGTATATGTCGAGGCAGTACGGAACGAACACACGCGCAACGGCAGAAAGTCAACGTCCTTTACACAGGCCCGACAGCTCCCACAGGGAGTACTTTGGGATCACTGCAGTCATGGGCGGCACTGGGCGGCGCTGGGACTACACGTGGATCGATTAACGCGACCAGCCACCATCTCAATCTCGCGCAAACGATCACTTATTGCGGCGTGGCATGATTGGTGGTAGCAACGCCCGCTAGACGGACACGTGTCTTCTGCCTCGCTTAATGAACAAACCACCGCCAATGCTTTGACTCAGAGAGAGTGTGACGTGTGACTCGCTCCATCTCACTCACATCAGGCTACAAATAGCGGATTTAGCTCAATGTTGTGGACCGCAAATTCATAGAGATATTGGGTGCTGCGGGCGACAGGTGACTGTTCCTTAGCAGCAGCAGCCTGTGTGAGGCCAAGGCATAGTCACAAGCTCATAAGGGGTGGCATTCCCGAGATATTATTAATTCTGTCGAAAGGTTGGGCGGCGTTGTCCCAAAGCGAAATTCCTGGAGCATTATTATTATTTTTTTTTGCGCCCGAGCCCAAGGGCTCGCGGCCGATGCCTAAGCCGGGGCTGAGGCCCGCCCCAAATCAACTCCGCTGGGCATTATTAATAAAGTTATTTCTCTCTCTCTCTCTAGTCGTTAGCTCTACTGGGCGCCTTTGAGAATGAATGTTTTTTAGATGTGAAGCATCTTATGGCGAAGCTTAATCCGGTGGTGGTGGTGGTGGTGGTGGTGTGCCGCGTGCCCACCCTTACTGCGCATGCGCAAACCCTTTAAAAAAAATAAAAATAAAAACCTCCTCTCCCCCCTCTCTCTCCTCTAGGCATCCCTCCCCGCGGCAACCACACGCTCACTGCGCATGCGCCTCCCCTCCTCTCTCCCCTCTTACACTCCCCCCTCTCTCCTCTAGGCATCCCTGCCCACGGCGTCTACACTCCCACTGCGCATGCGCCTCCCCTCCTATCTCCCCTCTTACACTCGCCCTCTCTCATCTAGGCATCCCTGCCCGCGGCGTCTACACTCCCACTGCGCATGCGCGTCCCCTCTCTCTCCTCTCCTACGCTCCCCCCTCTCTCCTCTACGCATCCCTGCCCACGGCGTTCACACTCCCACTGCGCATGCGTGTCACTCCCTCTCTCTCCTCTTCTACGCTCCCCCCCTCTCTCGCCTCGTGACGCCGACGCAGGCAGCGTCTGCTAGCGAGTTTCATGGTTGAAAAAACCGACTGCTCGCGCTGCACAACCGATGATTGGCCACCCCGTATATATGGTAATGGATCTTGACCTCCAAGGTGGTGCCGGTGGGAGATTTCTCCTGTGCGTTGTTGAACAATAAAAATTCGCAGCGTGCGCGTTAACTAAAAGCGGAGTGCGGGTCTCTCTGTCCAGTCGGAGTCTTCTGTCTCTCATTGCCCATTAGAAGCAATTGGCATGTTCCAGTAGGAAACACTGCTCCATCACTGCCTGCTTTGCGCCTCCCCAGTTTTCTCTCCTGCGCAACGCTGCGATGAGCGCCAGCGTCAACGCCGCCGCCAGTGTAAGCGTTAGCGCCTGCTGCTTCACATCTACACATGGTTCCCTTTAGCGGGAGATGGTGTAATTTTTTTTATCCCCTTCAGGCACGAGTTATAATCCACTGTCTGCAAATGCGTCAAATTCGCATGCCATGATTCCAAGCAGGGGTGCCGTTGGTTGGACATGAAAAGGCGCCAGACCTCACGCCAAAAGTAGTCAAAGTAGCCACGTCATTTGATATTATCGCCAGATTTCTAGCCAAATAGAACAGAAGTGGCATTATCAACAGATTATTTACTATTGATGAATAAATAAAACCATTTTGAATAAGTAAAACCAGAAGTTTAATAAAGAGCCATGGCGCCCACTGGAAATTTTCTGCGCCAACGGGGTCCAAAAGTAGCCAATTTGGCGCAAAGTAGCCGCCAACAGAACCCTTATTCCAAGGCACTCGGTATTACATTCCAAGAAAGAAAGAAAGGAATCTGTTGTTTTGTGTGATTTTCAGTAATTAAGTGTATATTAGCTTGTAAATAAATATTTAATAATATTGCAATCAGTAAGCTTCAATCATTCCATAAAAAGAATCATACTTTGGGCCCGAAATGCACGCACAGTTTGTTTTCCGGTTGTATTCATTTCGAGCAAAGAAAGGAAAAAGTACCATTGACATTGGTCCTGGAACGCGGCACGTCGAACGGTCGTTGAACATGGTAGTGCTCCAGCAAAGCGATCCTTTGCAGCGATATGGTGTATAATAAAATTAGATGACCGCTAGCTGTCCACTCAGGAAGCCGCACAACTGGGCACACTGCGTTGCAAGCCATTCGAAGAATCAAGTGGTGCGTGACGCGCATCCGAAGTTGATGTGTAGAATTGTTCACACCGCTCCTGAATGCGATGTATTCCTAGGGGTATCTACCCGGGGGGGGGGGGGGGGGGGGCAATGAGAAAAGTTAGGAAGGCGGAGCCCCCCCCCCCCCCCACTTTCGACAGTGGTTACTTTCGGCTGGACACTGGGAAACCATTACTGAAGAGAAGTTTTACGTACACAGCAATCATTTGATTATATAATGAAGTTTGTCTTACGCGTCTGCTGTGGAGATTGTCTTCCGTGTATCGCGATCACGCACTGTAGGCTCTCTGCGGTGCGGGCCGCCTATGCGATGCTTGCATGCTGTGCGCTACAGCATTGCAGAAATGGCTATCGCTGAGTAGGGGCTCTATAACTTTAGAGCATTCTGTCATGACTTTATTCTGCTCTGCCTGGCGTGCAACTTATACAGGGTGTCCCAGCTATCTTTAGCCAAGGGTTAAAAAATAGAATTATTTGAAGCAGGCGAGTGAACTCTGTTGAATATTGCTTACAGCCATCTTGCGCACTTCAGGTAATTTTTTTCTTTTGTAATTAACTAATTTGTTAATTACGATTAATTTACTAAATTGATAAATATTGACTTTACGCAAGAAATGAGAGTTGCAAAGTACGAGAGCGTCTTCAGAAACCCCCATTGCATTATTTGCGATAAAGAAAGTTTTACGCGTACCATTTTTTCCGTGCTGCAAAGAAAGCCCGCGAAATACAAAAAATACCACGTGACTAGCGCATTCGCGCGCCGCGACCGTGCTGCTCTCAGCCGTGGTTTGAGCGAACAAAATCAGCTGCGACCACGATCCGCCGGCTGCGTTGCAGCGGTAGGCGATAAGTTGGCGGTGGTTTCTTGGCACGTTGTCAGCCAGTTGGCGCGCGTGACTGTGCAAGATGTAGCGAGCGCGGGCGAAGAAACCACCGTAAACTTCACGGCCTACTGCTGCAAAGCAGCCGGCGGGTCGTGGTCGCAGCTGATTTTGTTCGCTCAAACCACGGCTGAGAGCAGCACGGTCGCGGCGCGCGAATGCGCTAGTCACGTGATATTTTTTGTATTTCGCGGGCTTTCTTTGCAGCACGGAAAAAATGGTACGCGTAAAACTTTCTTTATCGCAAATAATGCAATGGGGGTTTCTGAAGACGCTCTCGTACTTTGCAACTCTCATTTCTTGCGTAAAGTCAATATTTATCAATTTAGTAAATTAATCATAATTAACAAATTTGTTAATTACAAAAGAAAAAAATTACCTGAAGTGCGCAAGATGGCTGTAAGCAATATTTAACTGATTTCACTCGCCTGCCTCCAATATAGTATTTTTTAACCCTTGGCTAAAGATAGATGGGACACCCGGTATAATCGTCGACGCAAATACGGGCAGGAACATGTAAACTTTTTAAGGACTGATCAAACGCCATTCTTGTTTCAGCAAATTAATTTTCTTCATCGAAAGGAACAGCATTACTGCTTCTCTATATCAAATATGCTATCTGTCGATCAGTGTGAAGAAGTTTTGAGCGTCTTAGTTGGGCCGCATTGGGAGAGCTAAAGAAGGTTTCCGCTTTAGTTTCCGTATAATTTGTTCGCCTTGCTTATCATATGGTAGCTTGCAGCGATAGCGTCGGCTTGGAAAAAGACGAGGAATAAGGCAGTGGACTCGAGTACATCGGGAAGGCCACCTTTCATGCTTCTCCCGCAACTTGATATTCTGAAACCGTAGACCTTAACCAGTCTAGAAGACTACAGAAACTGAATTGACAGCCGGGCTAGTTGGTCTTGAGTCATGTCGAATTGACTTGTACAGGGCAAAATACAATTCGGGCGGCCAAGAAGCACACACGCGAAAGGCTATTTATTTATCTTCCTTCCTCTTTCTCTCTCTCTCTCCGCAAGGATGACTTCACAGAGTTGAATACGCTCTCAAACTGTTCACCATTATTATACTACAACACAAAATATTCATTATACTCATATGAATCCGTCTCACCTGCAGCTATAAGTAGCCATTGTCATTGTGATCGGCGGGCAGCCTTCTTGAATTACATTCATCATGAGACGTTGCCCACCTATTCGAAAAGTGTTTAGGTATCGTGTAGCATATTAGTGCGCTGTTTGGTGTGCACATGCCATTTTAACACCGCCAGGATTCACAGATTTGTGATGTCGCACAGTGAGCACACAATTTTATGACACACCGAAAATTTTGAATGAATGGCTAAGAACATATGGTAAAAAAGTATGCCGTATTGTAAATAATGTATTCTCTTATTTTTTGATGTAGTCGTGCATGAGTGGCCATTGCGCGATGGATCATATTGGGATCATTTGTTACGTCGCGTTACGAGCAAGTGCTGTGTGCATGACCGAGAAAATTTCGACCAGTCATGAAGAGCTAACGACCAATGCGCATGGAAACAATGCAGGGTAGTTTAACGTCAGAATTACCACCATTTTTTCAAATAAAATTTCTTCTTACACCATTTGCACAGGCGTATGTACCTGGAGGGGCGGGAAGGCCCTCCAGGCAATGTTGCAAATACGACAAGTATAAGGAATGTTATACAGTGAATAAGCAGTGTAGCGCCCTGTCAACTAATTCTATGTTCGCTTTCAAGGCTTACTGAAAAGTGATATTTTTGGTTGTACGTATAAGGGTCTCTTCAATGATCAGTGAACGTAAACTCAGAGCACTTAGAGCTGTCATAAGTTCACATGCGAACCTCACGTCCAACTTGTTACAGAGAGAGTCTCATTTCTTCTCTCCGAGTTTTATGGAAGGACCACCAGAACAACCCACCCTCTCACGCTGTGACGGAGAAAAAGGAAATAACAACCTAGTACAGAAGCTTAAGTATACACCAGTGGGTGGTTGAGAAATGATACAAATATATATATATATATATATATATATATATATATATATATATATATATATATATATATATATATATATATATATATATATATATATATATATATATAATCGGCTTTAATGAATTGATCATGGCGTCTTCAGTGCGTTATTTATAGAGAAAAGCCGCTCATGAGCACCAGAACCATTAAAGCAGCCGCCTCCTTTTTATTGTGTCCACTAACGTAGCCCATTGTTTGTTGCTGTCCACGTCCAAGATATGGTTGGACCGTATCGTACTTAGAACACATTTCTCAATGTTTTCGCAACTCGCGCTGCCCCCCATTTCGTTTGCTGCGAACTACCCCGATGAACAAAGACTAAAGCTGCGTTATTGCGAAAGCTTGCGCCGCGACACAAATGGGCGATTGAGGGGGGAAGGGGGGAGTACGAAGAGAAAATCTTAGCTTAATAGAAACACAAAGAAACACAAGCAAGACTGCAATGCACCGGTCTCTAATGTAATCTGTAAAAGGGAGAAAGGGCTTCGGCATGTATCAGCTTTTCTGAAATAGAAAGCGAGATGTTGTAGCCATGAGCCTTGAGGTGTTACGTCATCGTGGCAAAATGAAAATGGCGCCGAAGGTGTATGGGAGAGGAAACTTGTATAACTGAGAACGATGAAGAAACGGGGTCTTTCGGGCCATTGTCCTGAAAGAAGAGTGAATGTCGAAGGAGGGCCGTTTCTGCAGAATTATGAATGACAAAAGAAATATATCCTTGAGCCTGTCAGTTATAGAGGTCTTGCTCTTTGATTGTCCTATTAAGAGCACTCTTTTTCAGCTCACCAAAGCATGTCTTAGCTCACCAAATGCTCTTTAACTGTCTCATCTATCTATCTATCTATCTATCTATCTATCTATCTATCTATCTATCTATCTATCTATCTATATATATATATATATATATATATCGATTGTTACAAAGCGTTTCCAAGGATTAGCGCCAACCGTCCACAAAAGTCTTTCAGGCTTCTTGAACACTGGGAGAGCCCCCCCCCCCCTCCTCCTCACCCTCTCGCTGCGGAGAAGCTGTTTGTCGTTTATACCTGCACTTCTACCTGCACGTGCAAAGATGTATCGTTGTCCGGAAGGGGGTGGTCCTCGCCTTTCATGTATGAGGAATGCGATGGTGGTGGAATGCGCACGCGAAGGGAGTGTTTCTGCTGAGATCTCTTTCGGGGAACCTGCGTTTGCGACGAGTGGTGTGTGCAGGTGTGGAGTGACCACACCCCCTCTCCTTCTCTTCTCTCGAAGCGGTTATGGAGAGAAGGTTAAGTGGACGCCCCCTTGGAGGCGGTAACCATGTGCGCCGGAGGGACGTTCCCTTCGAATGGTCACTCGTGCAGTGATTGGACATTTTAATGAAAGCGTTTCAAGGGATATGAACTGTTTATAACGAGCCGTCGAGCTCCCGCTCGACACGAATCTGTCATCTTTCATCATGTAAATAAACTTCAGTTAAGTTTCTTCCTCACGAGTCGCTCACTGCCTCGGCTCTCTTCTTCGGACATCCATGGGCCTGCGGTTCGACACCTTCGCTCAGCACCACGCTACCCGCTGGTCGGCTCAAGCAGCAGGCCAGTCGCAACACTATCTAGCCACCTACGTCTAGGGGCTCTCGTGGTCGTCTCTTTATTTAGCATGACACACACCAATATTTACAAGGGATGGCATTAGTGTAAGACGAATACAATCAACCGGCCATTAGATGAATAACGTGAGATACTTGTCACGCACGTCATGAGACCCTTTCCGTAGTCCTGTGTGGCACACACGTAGGTACCATGGCCCGTCGAATGCGCGCATCAGTTGTAGGTGTTTCAGGGTTTGTATCAACCCAGGAATGTGGATAAAATACTTTCGAAAATTTTTACGCGTTCACGTTGTGGAGCTTGCGTCACATAATATGTGGGGCAGGCGTCGGCAGCGTTGTCGGTGAGGGAAATATCAGAGGGACGGAAAGATTGAAAATCATGGTTGGAGACGCAATCGAACTCAGGCATTCGGCTTGTGCGTGGTAGTGAAGTATTCATCCATACTGCAACGTCTGAGGTTGAAACTGCTTAAGAAAAAGAACCTATAAGGGCTTCATATCGCTGCAAGGTCAACTGTGGTTTCAGTGTTTGCTATCGGCGTTTGTAACAACGCATTAAGCATTATATATTAACCTTTATGACCCGCCAAGCTGTGGTCAACCGTTGCTGAACGCGGAGGAATACGGCAAAAGTCACCTCTTATTATCAGCGCACCGTAGCGTGCCGTTCATTTCGATAAAACTGACATCAGTGCTTTGAGGCGAGTACTGACGTGGCGCCGTAGGACCAGAGGATACCCCTTGGGCCTCACTGTAGTCGATGGGCCTGGTGAGCCCGCGATCAATCCTGTTGCCACGAATGAGGGCACTTTTGGTAGCTTTCCTTGGCTTCAGAGAGTAATTTTAGTTTTTTTTTTTCTCGCGTGTTCACACAGGCACCTGGTGGCGCTGCCGGCGCCGTGTTCACTTGCCTGCCTACGGCGGAGCGGTGACAAGACAACACTGGAATAACAATAGACGTTAACGCGACATGACCCCTGTATTATAGGATCACATATGTAATGTTTATTGCTCTGTTATCCATTTAGATAGCCAGCACTACAAGCACAAATGATGTTGCGCTGACATTACGCCCGAGCATTAACATTATTATGAATGCCACACTGAAAGAACAAATACATGGAATCCTTGCTTAGCTCTTCCACAAATGACATTACTTCATTTATTAATATAACGTTAGTCTACCTGCGGTTCAAATCCGCGTGCAAGAGAGAGCGCTATATAGTAATGTTTACATGTTTGTTTGTTTTTTTTTAAATAACAGAGTATTCTGCATTGTGAGTGAACGCGAGAAGCATCTTTAGTGGAGCAGTCGGTTTTATTTTTCAAAAAAAAGGGGGGGCGGCATGGCCAAGCTGAAACTTTAGACAAAGGCAGCAAACCCTTTCTTAAATTTCGATGCATACAGTGTCGGCTTTGTCATTTTTGTAATTTCTGAGACGCAATAACTCTGGAAATGCTCACGTTATTTTTTCAGGAGAGGCAAATGAATCGACGGGCGGCAGGAAAATTGGCAACGACCGTTCGGGAGCAGGCGCCTCATGTTTGTAATTTCAAGCGGGTGAAAGACGCTCCTTACCCGCCGTAGTCAAGAACGCTATTTTTTACAGCGAAAAGCACGCTGTCAACTGTTTAATAGACATTAACGCTTGTGTTACCCAGGCGAATCTTTGCACTGATAAATTTATAATCATTAATCCCTCTCTCTCATCGCCAGCGCTAGGAGCAGCTCCCGCCCTAGACGCCGACGGGCAGCGTGTTACTGTACGCGATCTTCCGCGTGATGGCATCAGCTACAGTAGGCAACTGAAATACCGACCATGTTTGCAACGCAGTTTATGAATTGGGTCATTGCTTTTACGTGCAGTTTCCAATCACAGTTTTGCTTTCAAGCGGCTAGTCTTGCTGAAAACTAGCAGGTCCCGGCGTCATCTTCATGACGATGGAAGACCCATTTGGGCTGATGGTATCCCTTCCACACATATTCTTTCCTGGGGATTCGATGCGGGTAACAAAACATTTCGCAACGTAGCGCTGTATTCCTTTCTTTCGACTTTGCGAATAAAGATCCCCTAACGAACACTCGCTCATGCACGCTGACAAGCTTCGATGTTTCACTGCTGCAGCCGAGTGACGCCATTTTTGTTTGCAGGGGTAGGAAAACGTGAAATCGATACCAGAAAACTAGAGAAATAGAAGCAGCAATAAAATTAAAATATTTCGAGAGATAACCTTTCTTACGTAGAGTACCAAGAATCTTGAACATAGTCAAACCCACTTATAACGATACCGCTTTCATATATATATGTGACGCTATGATGAATTAGAGACGTGGCGTGGCTCATACGCCGTACTGTTTATTCTAATCCACGCGCACTTCTTCCTTCTCGGCTTCTACTAGGATTCCCTGCATACATTCTTACGTCACATGATTCCCCCCTCCCCCTGAAAGAAGGCGTGAGTTACAAACGACAACGAACACTAAACAAGGAGAGGCTTAGGTGACAAAGGTTAAATGCACAAATCGTTTCATCTCCCAGTGGAGTTCGGTAAACTCGAAAAAACGTTAGGGGAGAGTGCAGCAGTCCGGTGAATTCCAGAAGAGCTCCGGTGGGCGAGGCTGGCTGTTTTGTCTTGGAAAACATACCCATGGCCTGCTCATGGACACTGATGATGACATGGTTCGCAGGTATGCCACAGCTGAATAATACTGGAGCACCTTGTTGGATCGAATGCCTGTATGTCGTAGGCGTCTGATTGTTCGTCGTGGCTGATACAAACACGTCGCTTCCCCTTTCTGTTTTCGTTGAACGAGGCACACGGTGCGATGTCTCTGTTCTGCTGGAACACAAGAAGTGGTTGCGGGCCTTTTTCGTCGTCTTCTGTGTTGTCTCAGTTGTTTTGGTCGTAGGCAAAGTCTTGATCGCTGATCGTGACGGCGTTTCTGGCGACGTTCCTTTCTGCAAAGATGTCTTGAGTTTGATGCCTCGGTTATCTTGAGCAAGACCTCTTGAGTGTGTCGTCTCTTCGAATGACTCGCTTTAAAACATTTTTCTTTAAACCTTGGGTGTTCTTGCGATGAGTTTCCGCTCGTCGTTGTCCTTGTTGGTGTAGCCTTTGAAGTCTCTGGGATTCTTTGAGTTGCTGTTGCTGGCATTGCTGTTGTTGCTGCGGAAATTTCTGAGGTGGCAGCCCTTTTGGAACATGGCACTGATTTTCTTGGCAACTTCATGTGTTGTCCCGTAGGTAGCTGGTATTCTGTGGGCTATTGTGTCGCATTTCGGGCACTGAAGGTATCGCGCCAGAATAGACAGAGAGCTTTTCAGAGGATCCTGTGACGTCATTGACGGACGCTTTTAGCACCCGGCAACATGCGGGGTTTACTGCATCGGAAACATCTGTATTAACACGAAGTGCTTGATAGTTAGTGCTCTGAAGAGGTCGTGCATCAGAAGCGGTAGCTGGCCTTTCGTTTTCATTGTTCGGGTTAGTGCTGAATGCTGAATCCGCATCGCTTCGACATTCGGGATGTTGAGTGCTGGACATTACCGTAACAGAAATGACTTGACCTGATTCCGATTCAGCATGTTTGTCTCCTTGCGGAAGAACTGAAGCAAGCTCTTCTGATGTATGAACCTGTAGGAAAGGATCGTGGTTTTGTCGATGATGCTTCCTAGTCCTCAGCTCATGTGTGGCAAACGGAGCGAGTTGTGAGGCAAGCTGTTAGCGTTAGGAGCAACTGAAGAACTGCGTGGCGGAAAACCAGATGGTGAGCTGCACATTCGAGGTGGAGAATCAAAAGTATCGGATCGTTCAGTAACGCCTCGTGTCATATATGGCAGTGAATACGTTGAAAATGCCGATCTCTTTGCATATGGGAAAGCTGGTGGTAGGTTGGGTCTTTTGGGCAAACGACCTGTATGCCTCTCGGTCAGCTGAAGCTCTACCTTGTCTGTTGGCAGCTGTACATTCCTATTTAGTGAGCGAAAGCGCGTGGTATATTCGGAAGATTTACAGGATGGTTCAATTGACAGTTTTGTTAGATGCGGTCGCGTTTGGCTTTCAGTCGGAAGGTGCTTCACTTTGTCTTGTGGCAGTGGTCGATTCATGCTCGGTGTTCGAACGTGTGGAGAATGCTTGTGAAATTGACGACTTAGTGCGATTGTCGGCATATGGTGGCGTATAAGCGAGTCTTCGTCGTTGTTTTTAAACCATGCGATCATTTCTTCTTTGATTTTTTCCCATGACTTGTTGTTTTGAAATATGTGCGTCAGATAAAACTTTAATGCCTCACCGGTGACGTATTCGTTGAAGTTGGTGACCATCTCCCGTTCCGACCATGATGCAGCGGTAGCGTGGAATTCGAATAGGTTGAACCAGTCCTGTACGGGTCCATCGTCCGCTGATCCGGTGTACTTGGGGATGTCAAGGTCAGCCGATGGTGCTGTCATGATGCTAGTCAAAGTTGGAATCCGCTTCTGAGGTCTGCAGGCGGTCCCGGTGTCTTGCTAAGGGCCTTGCTGATGATGTGATGCTGATGAGTTGGCTGCCAGGTCTTCATCCTGTCGACTTGTGTGACGTTATGATGAGTGAGAGACGTGGTGTGGCTCATACGCCGTACTGTTTATTCTAATCCACGAGCACTTCTTCCTTCTCGGCTTCTACTAGCCATCCCTGCATACCATCTTACGTCATATTATATATATATATATATATATATATATATATATATATATATATATATATATATAAACAAGAAAGAAAATACGACTTTCGTTGGTTTGGCACTGTATATTCCTACTAACGTTTCGTCTGGTGGACCAGACTTTGTCAAAGTCTGGTCCACCAGACGAAACGTTAGTAGGAATATACAGTGCCAAACCAACGAAAGTCGTATTTTCTTTTCTTGTTCATAATTCTATCGGGGTCCGCGTGATTCTTTTCCCACTACTATATATATATATATATATATATATATATATATATATATATATATATATATATATATATATTGGTTATAACGGTGAGAAGCTGCTGCACCGTCAACTTTTGTATGTTATCTATGGTGAAATAACCCGCTTACAGCAATGCCGCATGCGGCATTGTCGGTTATAACAATGAACTCTGGTTGTTGGGTGCCGTCACCGAAGGCTAATGGAAGGCGAAATCCTTGAAAAGAAAGAAGACCACGAGAAATTCATGCTACAGAACCTCCGCCCACAACCCTACGAGCCCCAGCGCCTCTATGGATTTGCGGTATGCTTCACCGCACAGCGTTTTAGCATTGCGGCAAAGCTGACTTTCAAAATGCGCTACGGCGCGGGAGCGGCGATGGCTTCTGTTAACGCACTTTCAGACAGGCAATATGAGTAAAAATTAGAGACTTGGAAGAGGTTCAGCTTCTAAAACTTCAGATGTTTTCATATAAGGCAGGGGTCGGCCACCTACGGCAACCTACAGTTTTATGCGGCCCCCCAACAAGGTATGAGAACGCCCCTCCCCCCCCCCCCCCCTTTCCCTTGTAACTCCCTATTTGAAGGCCGACATGGCAGTTTTGACTTCAAATGGGGTTTTCGCTTGCAACCGATGTTTGTAAATTGCAACCTTGGGACATGCGGGCAGAAAATGAGCATGATTTTTATTCCAATGTTGTAGATTGTCAATTCGCCAATTTTTTTCTCCTTGTCGCCCGCTATGGATGTAAACTATCAATGACCAGTGGCACTTACCCGTATACCACAGCCCATGGTCTTCGGGTATGTGCCACACGTGTTTGAAGGAAAGGGTTTGACGACGTGCGCGACAGGATTTTCATGTTTTCCATGTCATGACCAGACAGTCATATTCGTCACAACTTCTTACCCTCCCATGCCAATTTTGGTCTACTCCATGTAAGGAGTCAATCACGAGTGCACCCAAACGATAGATAGATAGATAGATAGATAGATAGATAGATAGATAGATAGATAGATAGATAGATAGATAGATAGATAGATAGATAGATAGATAGATAGATAGATAGATAGATAGATAGATAGATAGATAGATAGATAGATAGATAGATAGATAGATAGATAGATAGATAGATAGATAGATAGATAGATAGATAGATAGATAGATACCCTCAAAGTGCCTTGGGTTCGCTAAGAAATGCTTCGGATTTACAAATGTGACAACACTAAAATATTACTTCCTGTGACAAAAGTGTACACAATTGCAACCATTTGCAGCAGCAGACAATCATACCGGTCCTGTAACCTTGCGAATGAACGGAACTTTTATTTAATTCCTGTGGAATTTCGAGAGTGGTAGTCGGTCAAATTGATTTCTCACGTAGAAGTGCAGTAGAGCAGAAGACCAGAAAATGCAGTGGGCACAGTACTCAGGGCCGAATGCGATCAACAGCGGGAACGAAAATAGGACACGATCACGAAGGACTAGAGAGGACCGTTTGAGCGGAGGGAAGGGAAAGTGTCAAGACAAATGGCCCGATATTTTGTGCCTCGTGCAGAAGGGATTCTGCATGACTGAAATGTCATGGTAGGACCGGTGAATGGGAATTCGAATGGTGGATGTCACTGTCTGCAGAGTCCAACTTGTGAAAGGGAACTAGACAACTGGTACAAGAAACGCAGCGGGCGCAATCAGGTGAGCTGTAGGCGCTCTGGAATTCACACAGATGCTGTAATTAGAATCGGCGTAGCACATAAGCAATATATATTGAAGCGATAATTATTACTCGCACATATAAACATCCAGAGTTTGCATGGGGAAAGAGAGGAGATCCTCCCACTGTCAAATAACAAACACAATTACTCATAGAAACAAACTAACGCACAAACAAACAGACAAATGCGATGTCGTTGGTGTACATATGCAGCGCTATATAGTGAAGGCGACATTTTTTAGTGTGCACTCGAAATATATAGAGTGACACAGCGCTTAGCGAAAAATTCAGGGACTGAAAAAGTGGAAAAACAATTGACTGGATGAATACAGGAACATTGAAAGCTGCCTTATGAAAAGATGCGTGCATTTGATAGAAGACATTTTCTCAAGCAATAATTTCAGCTGGTGTTAACTCGCGCGAACGTTTGTAATGTAAATTGTGTTTCTTGTTGTCTTAACTGCTTAAATGCTAGTTTATGAGCACAGTGAATACCAGTCCCTAACACAAAATGTGAATAAGTGGTGGAATATGAATTGTTTGTTTATGATCTCTGCAAGTACACGTTATTGTTGGTGGTTACTTCTTGGGTCAATTGTACGCACAATCTAACAATCTTGCCTGTTTCCATGAGCGATCTTATCGCAACGTCGGGGCATTATACAATCGCGTGCAGAACTTTGCGTTAGTAGGACTATTGCACTTAGCAATTCTTGTTACTTTGTAAACATATTCAAAGACTGTATCAGCGAATTCCAGTGTTATTGGCATAACACTCTAAAGAACGGACACGTCAGTGGGAAGTGCACACTGTCAGAAGCTCTTTCTGCGAATCGAGGTCCAGCTGCCAGATACGTATGCATGCCATAGTAAATGAGCTAGACATAACGGTGCTATGCTAAATCGCTTTCTATTATATTCACGAAATACTGCATAAGCTGCTCTCCATGCAGTCCACGCACGCGCGTCGCCGACGCAGCAAGACGAAGAAATAAGTGTATTGTCTGATGGAAAGATGGTGGTGAACGGCGGGATGTAGCAGAGGCTTTGGCCGCGTTTAAAGAAATATGGGTTTCGGGCAACACATAAGGACCCTGTTTTATAGCGGTGCTGTTTAATGGTCGCAAAAACTCTGGTATCTGCAGAAAACTACAGGTGGGTTTGCACCACAGGCATTGGCCTCACTATCGAGTACAGCACATGCGAGTGTTAAACGAAAACTCGGCTCTGCGAAGTGGAGTACGTGAAACACGTGAAAGGGAGAGACAGAAAGAAAAACATAGAAAGAAACAGAAAGAAAAAATAGAGAGAGAAGTGGAATCAAGACACAAAAAGGTAGAAAGACACAGAAATAGAGACGAGAGAAAGAAAAAAGGAGACACAAAAAACAGTTTGAAAAATAGAGAACAAGACAGAAAGACAAATGAAGAAAGAAATAAAGAGAAACAAATAAAGAAGAAAAAGGAAGTTAGTTTAAGAATGAATTCACAAGATGTGCAGCGGTACACACAGAGCACATACAGAAAAGAATGAATTTAACTAGTTAATGGCAACTATAGACAGACATGCAAGCCAGAGATTTTACGACCGCTGTTCCAGACTAAAGCCAAGCAAGCCCTGTTTACTGGCGCTTTGTAAGTGGTTTCGATAAACAGCGGATTGCAAGAAAATTCTGGGAATGGTCACGGAATGAAAGCGACAGTGAGCTTTGGTACGAATCGGGCTTGCTGATCTTCGTTTTATTGCTGCCGGTAGTTCCGTTCGCCTGTCATTTTATCCTTCCTGTAGCTTGTCTAAGTTCTTAACATAGCAACGTAGCACCCGTGTAAACAACCACACCGAAAATTAGGTATTTTCTCTGCAGCGTTCGGTGATTATAATTGATGGAGGGAATACGTGACAATAAATGTGGCCTCTGTGTGCACTGCTGCCGCTGTGAGCCTCATTTGCAATTCTGGAAGGTTTTGGCCAGGACAAATTTTTATTGATTTGGTGATGACTATACTGTTAGTGTGCAACTAGATTTTTTCGTTATATTTGTTTGCTTACTATGGAATATTTCTCTGCATGTTTTCTGCTGCACACATGTTATTTCTGTTGGCCAACAAAAAAAACTTTACTTTTTTGCGTCCTTCACTGGCGTTTAACTCTGAACAATGGGGAACCTCTCTCCCTGTGGTGTGTTACAACGTTCTAAGTCAGTGCCCAGAGAATGAGAGAATGAATATGACATTGTCAGCTACAGAAAAGTAAATATTAGGTTGGAAGCATTCGAGCAGAGCGTGGAAGAATAATGCAAGTGACTGCAGATTCTTTGCCTAATAATCTTTTTTTTATTGTTTGTTACTTTATCCTATGGCTAGTACTACGCGCCTTCCGCGGACACCTTCGGAACCTTTGCCAACACATTGTTTTTCGTAAAAGTAATTGAGAATCAAACAAAGAAACCAACCTTAATGGTGTGGGCATTGTGCGTGGAGCTGCAAGCTACATAAAAGAGGAGGGGATTAATCGCAGAGATCATCATATTTTGCTGACGGACAGTGTGCGTTACTGCACCATACATCGATACTATTGTTGAATACTACTCCATTACATGTGTGGCTAGGCTAAGACCATATATTTATAGACAGTATTGAGGCGGGTGCCGCATTGCTTCTCTCTCTTACAGCCCATTACTTGCTGCGCGATAGATGAATGAAAAGTGCTACTGACTTACATGAAGAAAGCGTTTGAATTCGTTCGTCGCAAGGCACGACAGTATAGCAGTGGTCTGTATAACAGTTGCGCCAAAATACAGAATACAAATGTTGAATTATTTGTCTAGTAGAAGTTGTAGAGGCCACCGGTAGAACTTTAAGCCTGTGGCAAAATTTATAACATTCAGTATGTAGGTGTTGTTGTCGGTACCTTCTTCCATCTTCTTTCTTATGACCCCTTCCCCACTTCTCCCCAGTGTAGAATAGCGAACCGAACACGCGTCTGTTTGACGTCCCTGCTTTTCCTTCATTTCCTACTACTGCATAAATAACAATAACTTAACAAAAAAGGACCCTAGTAGTGATAATGTTACGCATAAGTGTAAAATAACGACTGAAAGTTCGAATGCATAGATACCCGGAACTCCAGAAGAATCTATCCAGAATCTTTGTAATCATTCCAGGTGTATTGCAGTAACATTTCAAATAGAAATAAACAATAAACTTAATATAAAATAAATGTAGGAGGAATGAGCGCAAATGAAGCAAGGTACAATAGAACTGGATTTTCTGTACTTAATGAGTGGTGAATGAGGTGCAATTTCTGGGCGGCTGGACAACAGAACATTAACAGGATCCGCGCAGTCAGTTAAGAGATATATTGGTAACTTTTCATTGAACAGCTGTTCTACCGGGCTTAGCAGAGCTCAGAAATTTTTGCATACACCTTTTTTTCATACCAGTGAGTTGTGTATTTCGTATTCAAAGGCAACGGAAAAGGGTTAATGGATATTGAAATAGTTAGAAAATGGATCTATTCTTAATATTGAAGGCTAAGCGACAAAATTACGCAAAAGCTGGTAATAGAAAAATATAACATGAGTAAAGTGGACATGATAACAAAAAAGAAAAATGTGGCATCAACGTTAAAAGAAAATAGAAATTTCAGCACGCATTCTGTTATTGTGATCTTAAAGTAATGAAAATATTGTTTTAGCGGAAGGCCCCGGAAGGCAAAAAACTGCTTTGTCAGTCTGAAATAAGAGTATTGGGGAAAATCCTTGCTCGAAGTCAAAGTAAAAAAAAAGCATCACAGAATTAAATATTTATGAATAGAATATTCATAGAATAGTTAAGTGCTATTGGGAATACCTCGTATTCATAAAAGAAACCCGCGTCTTGAAACATGCATACCCTTATTTACACACAATGAAAAATCGCAGTCCACGATGCCCGGTTAACACAATTTTTCTCAGGGTATCGTCGTAAGCGCCGCCTCGACTTGGTTTTCTAAAGTATAGAGAAATTAATTAAGAAAAATTTGCGAATCTTTGTTGGAGGAAGCGTGCTCGGCGTAAATAAAATATGCAGGCTTATTAGGAATAACAAAAAAAGGTAAGTATATCACGGGAAGATGCTGTCACTTTAAAACTGCAGTGACCTAGTTTTGTTTTGTTTTATTTTGTTTTATGTTTTTGCCCCTAGATACATTACCACGGCTTTTGTTCTGAGAATTAAACGGCTCTCCTATGCGCCATTGTAACCGACGAAAACAGTCTGGCTCTTTCTCTCTCTGCGTATCTCGCTCGCTCACTCTATCTCTATGGGTAAACTAGACTCTATGGGTAAACTAGTACCATGCAGTACGTATAGTAGTACAGTAGCACTAGTAGCCATAGAACATTCTTAAATATTATCATGATTTCGTTTTTATATAGTGAATTTCGCAGACATTTTTTATACAAGGTTCTCGTTCCGCTTGAAATGTTTTAAAAGCGGGGTAGCATAAAGTGCCATTTTCAAGAAGAAATCTTTACATGGGGCGTACGTTTGTGCACTGTACGCTTGAAACTAAAGAAATCCATAAATGGAAAATAACTGGGCATTATTCATTCCCAGGCTGTAAACTCAGCAAGTACTCCACTGACATGAATTTTGAGAAATGAGCAATATGTTATTGCGTATACATATAATAACGTGTTATTTTCAATTGCACGTAATGAGGTTTTACGAAATGAGATCGACACGAAGATGCACAATAAATAAATGGCTACATTGCTGACGCAAAAGCTATACAGAATGTTACACAGTGAAAGCAAGAAACACTTATTCAGTCAAGGCACATATCATAATTTAAAAAAAAGCGCACCACGTAATAATAATAATAATAATAACATCTGGGGTTTAACGTCCCAAAGCCATGATATCATTACGAGAGACGCCGTAGTGGAGGGCTCGGGAAATTTCGACGACCTGGTGTTCTTTGACGTGCACTGACATCGCACAGTACATGGGCCTCTAGCATTTCGCCTCCATCGAAATGCGACCGCCGCGGCCGGGATCGAACCCACGACCTTCGGGTCAGCAGCCGAGCACCGTAGCAACTGTTCCACCGAGGCGAACCGCACCACGTAATAAATCGGAGACAACGTACAGAATACTCAGATTAAACGTACAGGGAAAAAAGGCGTAGAAAGAACAAGTGTGCAATGAAAGAAAGGAAAGCGCCAAGAACATTCGCTCTGCCCTCCTTTAAGATAACTTTAAAACAGGAATATGCCTGTAAAAATACAATAAAAATAGAGGGCACAATTTTGTGCTTGAGCACGATAGCTGCGGATGCAGACGCCGTGGGTGCTCGGCCTTTACGGTGTTCAAATTGTAATGCTTGCGGAAACCCGCAAGGTGGCGGAAGGGTTAAGAAAGGGAAAATAGACAACCACCTGTTTGTAGCACCAATCCACAAGGAAATCCACGTATTTCCCAGAAAGAAAAGCTTCTTAGTTGCCAAAAAATTCGTCCTGATCCGGGGTTCTAACCCGGGACCAACGCCTTTCCGGGGCGGTCACTCTACCAATTGAGCTAACCAGGAAGCTAGCAATTGGCAGCGCAAGGGTGAATTCATCGACAACTCGAAGCATGTGGACACAAGTAATGCAAATGAGTTCTGCGGAAACCCGCAAGTTGGCGGAAGGGTTAAGAAATCGCAGCCGATTTCTAGCTTCCTGGTTAGCTCAATTGGTAGAGCGACCGCCTCGGAAAGGCGTTTGTCCCGGGTTAGAACCCTGGGCCAGGAGGAATTTTTCGGCAACTAAGAAGCTTTTCTTTCTGAAAAATCCATACGGATTTCCTTGCGGCTTCATGCTACGAACAGGTGGTTGTCTATTTTCACTTCAGTTTAGGGCTACGTGAAAAGACACACAGCGTCGCGGAAATGTTCAGTGTAACTTTCAAACTATTTTTTCCAAGTGTAACACTGTACACCCGTTTTGAGATTCGTGATTTCGAGAGAAGTTTGTGCAGAGCCGTTCAATTTTCTAGAAACGCGAGCTTGGGACACATTTTAATTCGATAAGCAGAAATGACCTTCTTAGACAAACGCTTAGAAAAGAAAATATTCAGAGGCTGCGTCACGGGTATCGCTTTCATTCGTTTATTATTTTGCGACATCAGCAAAGTGCGGCCACGGGCACTATATGATCTTATCTGAGTGTTTTCCTGACGTCGCGTGAGAGAAAAAGCATTTGTTCACATTACAGAAAAAATATTCGGTAATATATTGAAGTGCCGGGGTTTTCAGAGGTAAGTGTAATTTATAACTGTCGTTTCGTGCACTTTAAGCATTTGTTAACTAGAACGCTTTAGAAATTTCCTGTGTACTAAGAATAACGCGGAGGTATAGCAGCACTTTCACACCTAGGTAAAGTCAGCTTATGTAATGTGTTATAATAACAGTGTTGGAAGTGAGTACGAGCATTTCACGAAATATTTCTGTTGAGAAAACGGAGCGTGTCGTTTAACAACGGTTGGTAGACATGGGGAGAAATGCTAGGGCTTTTGGAGGCAGCTCATTCGGAACTGCATCAGATCATGTGAAGGTATGAAAAAGAGCCAAGGAGCCAATCTGTAAGAAAAATCCACGAAGTGAAATATCCACGAAGTGAATGATGATGAGTGGGCGAAGCTCGATCGTTTTCATCCATGGCAGAAAGAGAATGTGTGGTCTGGAACGCGCTTATACTTCATGATCATCAGCGTCATCGTTATCACGTGTAGTGGGTACATTCCGCTATACTGCGTCATCGTCATCTTTATCACGTGTAATGGGTACATTCAACTATACTGGAACGCGCTTATACTTCATCGTTATCACGTGTAGTGGGTACATTCCACTATACTGCGTCATCGTCATCTTTATCACGTGGAGTGGGTCCATTCCACTACACGTGGCTACCTACCTACCTACTTACTACTACTACGACAACTACAGAGGAGGGACAGACCCACACCCTAAGGGGCTTCGCCCCTAAAAAAAAATGCCGCAACCGTGAACCATGCCGAAGATGTACGATAACACATAGTTCTTGCAGAACTTCATGGGATAAATGAAAAGAAAAATTGCCTGAGGAGCGCACATTTGCATCGGAAATAGTACAATGTGAAGAAAAAAAACATACGCAGGAAAATCGTCAGTAAAGCAATGTGGCGTAGCGGTTGACTTTTTCTGTGAACATTGGTAGGAAGCATGAGATGAACCCTTTTTCCAGAAATAATTTATCTGCCGATAGTTTGTAGGCAGTAGTCTGGACCGTTTTCCTGGAGTGGACCAACGTAGCGTCTGACCCGCGCGCCATGCCACCGTCCTCGAGGCGCTGCATGGCTCGTGCGGAGAGCCATGTTTGCCAGACGGGTGATTACACGATAATAGTTCAAGCTTAATTGCAGCGTGTTTACTGTGCGTATGAAATTCGTCACAAACAAGCAGTAAGTGCATTGAGCAGCCACATGAAATACCGCACATGCGAGTGAAACGTGCCCCTTCATAAGCGCCGCGGTGATAGCAATACGGCAGCACCCTCGGTAAAACAAGCAGTACCTTTTTAAGAGAAAGTATGAAGTAAGGAGCAGTATGAAATGAGGTGAAGGAGGAGAAAAATTATTTATTCCAAGAGAGAATAGTACGGCGATGAATGAAACAGAGGAGCTAACCCGGCATCGGTCTCTGCTACCCTTTTTGGCCCATCGATAATGCTGTTCTGGACCTCGGGCTAAAGCGCATTCTTGGGCTAGTTGGTGCATGGTCTAAGAAATATAGCAGGCACAAAGGAACGAGGACAAAAAAGACAGGACCTCGGGCGCCCAGCTGCATATTTCAGCCTCCCAATGCTCCTTAATTGTAATAGATAGATATTTTGGTGTTGGGTTCTATCTATATCCTCGTTTATAATTGTCCTGCTTTGCTCTTCTATGACAGAAGATGCATGAGGGCGAGAATATATTCCAGGGTGTGTGCGATGATGAAAATGATGAAAAGAAGGGGTACGCAACGTAAGGGCCTGTAACTGGCGCCCTATTATTTCGGGGTGGCGAGTAGCTCCCCGATGTGAGGTGGGAATAGTATTTGGTGCGCTGAACGAGAAAGCCTGTGGGCGTCTGAAAAAAAAAGCACGAGAAAGTTTAGAAATATTTGTTCGCAAAAAGCTTTGCGAAATAAGAAACGCATAAAGAAAGCCGCAGCACAAGCCTTTTGTCTGAGAGAACAACGACACCCAACTTTGAAAGACGCGCTCATGAGAGGAAAGAAATTCATTGAATACACACTCTCGAACTAGCAACTGAGTCAAATGGAGCACAGGGTTCAAAACGAAACTAAGGCGCGCAGTGCAGTCAGTGTATGACACATTTTAATAACAGGCTTTTTTTCCCAAGTAAGCTCCCTGTTTCTTTAATAGCGATAGAGAGTGCACGTTCATATAGAGATTATGACTGTAGTACCACGTGTGCAATTTTCGCTTCGCCTCAATATCAGTGAAAAACACAGCTTCCTGAGGAAGCTCGTCCTTTTGTTGGCTTTGCAAATGTCATAACATGTCGAAAGCTTGTTGAGCTCTGAGAAAATTGATTGCTCATTCCAGTCATGGGAGAACGGTGTATCTGTTTTCGTGTTTTCGTAGGGCAGGAGATATGCCAAGATTTTCATTCTGCGCTTCAAGTGAAGCAAATTGAATCAAAAGTGTAGACTCGCATTACATATAACGTTTGGCCAGCTCTATGTCGTAACTTGTTGTGTTTCTTGCTTACTTATTCACGGAGGGAATGAAACCAAAGCAATGCGACCGGAAGTGTGAGGGATTTTAAAGCAATTTCTCGCAAATGTATGCCAAGACGCTGAAATTCTTTTTACGTTAATCTAAATACGCGAGAGGGAATCGCAGAAAAACGCAACAGATGCAATCTAAAAAAAATGTTGCAGGTTGAGTTGTTTCTCTGCTTCTCTTCTAAATTAATATTCCTGCTTTCTTGTTCACGGATTCTTCGGTTTTGTTTTGTGACGCACGCAGTCACTAAAAGGTTGCTCTCGTAAAGAAGTGATTCTAGAAAATCTTAATACGCACCTTAAACGCACCTTAAATGAAGGCTCTTTAAGACTTTTCTATGATGTCCTGTAATCCCGCAACTATTACGCCCCCCATTTTTTTCTGGTCATTTCCACAAAAGAAACCTACAGGTTTATGATTAAAGGGTCATCGTTAAAGCGTCGCAGGTTCATGGATAAAAACATTTCATCTGTGACGCAGCCACAGTGTTCTCCATATCGAAGAATGAGCGAAAGTCGTTACACCAACCGTCGATCAACTTTTCTTCGTGGGTGTTCGGGCTGTGCTTGAGAATATGGCAAGCATGGCTCATGTAAATTAACGAGTTTAGAAGAACTAACGCCACTGCGATTCTTGTCGTGAGTGGTGAAGTCATGCTGGTCGCCGGCTAGTTGCGCTCATCTGCGCTTCGGTTTCGGTTTCGCCAGTGGATTTGGTGAACTTTCCTTACTCTGGTATGTTTACAAGAGGCCGCTTTTCCGAAATTTTTAAGGAGCAGTGGGCTCTTCGTACGAAGGACTTCCGTTCTCCAATTTGACCTGAGCGTCTGTCACCACTAGCATAAGTTAGTGTAATTTACTTACCTATTGGACTGAGCGTCTGTCTTCACTAGCCAAAAGTTAATGTAATTTATTTAGTTACTGCCATAATTGATTTGTATTCATCTTAAAATGTCAGCTGCAACAGAAAAAGTAGTTGTAAAACAGCGAGCAAATATTCCATTTCCCATTTTTTTTAAAAATTTTCAGACACATTTCAGGAAACCTTACTGGCATCGCTGCAGGAATAAATTTACCGTGAAGGAGCAGCAGGATGGCCAGCTTCCCGGTTCCTCGACGCCCTCGTCAAGCGAGAAGGAGAAAGAAAGTCGTTCAGTGTCTACAGAAAAAAGCAACCACACGGATCGCTATTTGCATTTTAATTATGTTAACCCTGCTCCTCACAAAAGCTCTTTATGTGCCTCGCTTAGGGAGTCATGCGAAGAGAGTATGTGAAAAGGCGGAAGTCTTCACTGCCGACATACAGTATGTACATCGGAATGTTTCCCAAAGTGGCTACCCTGACTGCTTTTTGCATTGTGCGGAACGTCTGCCAGCACCTTCTGCGTGTCCTGTCAACTCGTTACCTTGGAAACGTGCATCTGGGCCAATGTTCTTGGGATCAGCGAAATCTTGCGCGTGTTTTACGGACCTACGATGGTGACACGTGCCAAGAAGCTGAGGCATTTTCTTGTGAAGGTGAAATACAAGCTGACAAAAAAAATTTCCAGGCGTTTAGTAAAGCATCCCGTGCGCCGATTGGGGTCTAAATTACGATGGCGAGGCATGTAACTTTCACCATAGACTCAAACAGCGCATGTATGATGTAACAAATAAGAAGGTTTCATTGAACACGCAGAAGCGACCCGCCACAAAATAGTATGGGATAATTCATAGATAACGGAAACAGAAACAAAAAACTAGCTTTTCTTTAATCTAAAAAAAATCCAGACAATGGCGCATCCAGATGCTCGATCGTACTTACGGCAACTTCGCACACGTCCACGCACGTTGTCTACGTCATATTTTGAAACATATTAACCGGACAGTTTGGGAATTCCTGTTTCGTTGTGAACCAGGCTGCCGCGCAGGGGCCGAACATTCTTGTTTTTATGTGAACATTCCTGGTCGGTGTCCATTTCAATCGTCCTCATGTCTTTTCCCGACCAGACTGATTTCCATCCAACGCTCGACTTCATAGATCTACAAAGATTACTGCCCGATAGGTAATTAGAACTTGAGTTCAATATCGTGAGTTCGACGTCGCATGGTATTCCTAATACGGCCATATGACAACAATTAATTTAGAGCCAAGGGTGAATGTTGCAAGTTACTATACGTGCTGAACTCACGCAGATTGGTTAGTCATTGGAACCACAATGGAGGCGCTGTTTCCATGTGTTACCTAACTCAGAGTTTTTTGAAACGAATCGGTGACAGAATTGAATCTTTGCAAACTCCACCTTCTATGTTCTTATAGGACGAAAGCCTTTATGATAGTACTCCTTATAAAACATCGACATGGTAGCAGGGCAATAATTTCTTCTAAACCACAACAAGTACTCTAAAGTGAAACAACCCCGCAGGGGCGTCTGCGCAAGCAGGCGTTTGGTGTGTGGCGACACCACGGACCCGAGCTAACGGGGGGGGTTTTGACCTCCTCCCACGCTTAGCCGTGCGTGGCGTAGCCGTGTCCGGGGAAAAGGGGATCCTGGGGGGTTGAGCCGACGCCGGATGATTGGACCTTTAAGGCCCCCCCCAGCAGAAGCAACACACCCCTTTGGCCCCGGCTTCACGTAGACGGCACCCCTGGGCTGACCCACCCAGGGGAAATCGGCAGTCGCCTTTTCCTGTCTTCTTCTCTCCCTACATCTTCGTCTTTCTCTCTCACTTTTGACCTTTCCTGTCTTCTCCTCACTTCTTTTTACTTCCACGTTTCTCTGCGGCAAGGGTTAACCTGGTGTAAATGTCCAAACTTGGATAAATATATTAGGTTATAGCGGTCATGTACAGCTGGCGCTTACGTCTCCTCCGGGTCTCGTAGCATCCCCTCGTTGGGCTCGGTGGTGGGCGGCTGGCATGGCTGCCGAATAAGCATTGTATTTCATGGGATCCCCTAACCCCTACAGAACCGATCGCCCCTCCAAGAGGTGGCGCACCGATGCAATATTTGAACTGCTGCCCACCAAAACAGACAATTTTCCCAAATACCACATTATTCACTGTGAGAGTACAGAAACGAAAGCCAGAAATATATCACCCTTTCTTGTGTCAAAGTGCCTCATGGAAACCATTGGCGCGGGCTACAAAGCCACCAAGACGGCCAGTGGTGACCTCCTGCTTGAATTGAAAGACAAACTACAGTATCAAAGACTACCTAACCTGACAGCTTTCGGTGATCAAGAAGGTCAGCGATGAAGCCCAGTCTCTACCACTCCGCCTCCTGGCGTCTCAGGCTTTGTTGACGCAGATATCAAGACTGGGCGAGTCCTCCACAGGCACGGCCCTTCTCCGGCGGCTAAGAGCAAGAACTGACTCACATTTTCACGCGGCACTGAACACATTTCGACATTTAGGCTTGAACTCGCCTCAACGGAGCCCTATCGACCCGCCATGGTCCTTTGTGGACGTTGCCTGTAACTTCAGGGTTCCTAAACTGCCGACGAAACGCACCGTTCCAGCTGAGGAAGCAAAGTTTCTGGTGTTGGACTATTTGAGCACCATGTACCGTGGTCACCTACAAGTTTACACTGACGGATCGGTGTGCACACAGACGGATAGCTGCGCAGCGGCTTTCTGCATACCCTCCCTGGGCGTGTCATGGTCGGGCCGCCTGGATCGTGTTGTGTCGTCCACAACAGTAGAAAGCGCCGCAATCACCGCGGCTTTGCGAAAATTGCGATCGTTTTCTGCACGAGATGTGGTACTGCTGACGGATTCACAGTCGGCGTTACAGCGACTGCATCGAGGGCTACCTCAAGAAAAATTCACAAGACAATCTCTGGCGCTCATTAAACACCTGATCGGCAAGAGCTTCAATGTAATGTTTCAGTGGATCCCCTCCCACGTTGGAATTGAAGGCAATGAAAAAGCTGATGCCCTTGCACGTGAAGCGCGAACTTGTGTTCCAAAAATAAGAGCGCCTAAAACTTACCAGAACAACAGGGATGTAATACGCAATCACTTCAGGGCGATCCACAAGTTTCCGCATCAGTCATGCGTAATCCACGGACTTTCTAGAGAACAAGCGACGCTTCTTTACCGGATAAGAACTGACTCCGCATACACGCCGGCTTGGTCATTCAAGACTGGGCGAGGCGCTTCCCCGTTTTGTGGCGTTTGTGGTGACATCGGCGACATCGAGCATTTCATTTGCCTGTGCCCGCAGTTTGACAGCGAAAGAACAGAGATGGTACGCAGCTTGCAGAAAGGTTGTCACAAGCACGGGACATCTGAAGATGTCATTTTTCCTGAAGGGCCCACGGCGACGAGGAGGAGCGTGCAACGGATCCTGATGGCTTTCCTGCGAGACACTGGGCTGAGTGACATTTGGTGACGCACCCCTATGATTCAAGAGATGCTCGGGCGGAACAATTGCCGGCCATTTAGGCCAGGCTAACCCCGCCTGTTGCAACATCACAACCACCACCACCACCACCAGCTTTCGGTGATCGGCCAATCACCATCACACCACACCGAACACTAAACACCGTGAAGGGAGTCGTGTCAGATGGCGACCTTATGGATCTTTCCGAAGAAGAACTCTTGACAGGGTGGAAAGAAGAGAATGTTATCCAGGTGCAGCGCATAACAATAAGAAGAGAAAACAAAGAAATTCCTACCAAACACCTCATACTTACTTTCGGATCCACAACACTTCCCAATGAAATAGTGACAGGCTACCTTAAACTACCAGTCAGACCTTACATACCGAACCCCCCGACGCTGCTTTAAGTGCCAGCGGTTTGGTCATGGGTCCCAGAGCTGCCGAGGACAACTTACCTGCGCGAAGTGCGGCACCACAGGACACTCTGCTGACGATGAATGCAATTCCCAGGTTCACTGTGCCAACTGTGATGGTGACCATCCGGCATATTCCAGGTCCTGTGTGGCCTGGAAGAGGGAAAAGGAAATAATAACTACGAAGATCAAGCTCAACATGAGCTTTCGTGAAGCAAGGCAGCGTGTTTCTCCGCATTTTGCAGGGAACACGTACGCCGAAGTGGTGCGAGGGGGGTCAGCACCACTACGGCCTCCGGCGATGCCCCGGACCACGCCTAGCGTGCCGAGGCAAACGCCCCCCGCCCCCATGGTGGGAGCAGCCTCGGTTGCCCCACCCTCCCCGAAATCGGCCCCACCGAAGGCCCCTGCGAACCCTGGCAGCAGCCAGGGCAGCACACAAGCCAAAGAGGTCCCCTCGCCCTCTGGCCAGGTGGGGTCGAAGGCTTCGTCCTCCGTGACGAAGCCTACCCTTCGCAAACCCCGCTCGGTAGAGCGACTGTCCGTCGCCTCGACAGACGCGATGGACATTTCTAGTCCACCGGCGCAGTCTGCGCCTAAGGAGCGGCGAGATCCTCTCGACCGCTCCAAAAAAGACAAAAGACCTATTACAGGGCCTGACAAAGGCTCTGTAAAATAAATCACTTTCTTCTTTTGTTACACACAGCACTTACATTCAAAATGGACAACATACTACAATGGAATGCTAGAGGACTGTTACACAACCTTGACGATATACAAGAACTCCTTAGAAAATTTTGTCCAAAAGTGCTGTGTGTACAGGAGACACACCTAAATCCGAAACACACAAATTTCCTCCGTCAGTATGCCGTTTTTCGGAAAAACCGCCAGGATGCTCTCGCATCATCTGGCGGTGTTGCAATTGTACTGGATAGAAGCGTGGTCTGCCAACACTTTCCTCTCCGAACGGCACTGGAGGCAGTAGCTGTTCGAGCCATAATTGCAAACAAACTCATTACGATATGCTCAATATACATACCCCCCACACTACCAGCTACACAAACACGAATTCCAATCTCTCATTGATGAGTTGCCCGAGCCTTACCTCGTCCTCGGCGATTTTAATGCGCACAGCAGCCTGTGGGGCGACTCTCACATCGACGCGCGAGGCCGGCTCATTGAGAATTTCATTTTTTCCACAGGTGCATGCCTGCTAAACAAAAAAAGAACCCACGTTTTCTAGCCTCGCAAATAACACTTACTCCTCCATCGATCTTAGCATCATCTCACCAGCATTTTACTTGATTTTAACTGGGAAGTGGTTAAAAACCCCTATGGGAGTGACCACTTCCCAATACTTCTCAAAACACATCAAAATGAATGTCCACCTCAGGTTCCTGTGTGGAAGGTTGACAGAGCCAATTGGGAGGATTTCCACAACCTCACTAATATCTCGTGGGCGGACTTGTCTTGTTTTACTATTGACGCTGCTGTCGAGTATTTTACTGCTTTTATTATCAACGCGCCTACTAAATCTATACCACAAACTAGCGCCACAAGTAAGCGTCGTGTTCCCTGGTGGAACGACGACTGCCGCAAGGCTCGGAGGAAACAAAATAAAGCGTGGGGGCTTCTGCGCGATTCACCCACAGCAGAAAACCTCGTCAATTTTAAACAGGTGAAATCGCAAGGACGAAGGACGCGCCGACAGGCTAGACGGGACAGCTGGCAAAAGTTCATATCGGGTGTGAACTCTTATAGAGATGAAGCTAAGGTGTGGAAGAGCGTAAGGAAAATAAAAGGTCAACCAACGTACTCCGCACCCTTAGTAGACACTCAGGGGGAAAGCCTGGAAGACCAGGCTGACTCTCTGGGAGCACATTTTGAATTTGTGTCCAGCTCAACACACTATTCAGACACCTTCGAAAGGTACAAAACGAGATTGGAACAACAAAGATTAGATAGAGTATCTACAAATAATGAGGCGTATAATGAACCATTCCGCTTGGCAGAGCTACAGGCAGCACTGACCTGTTGCAACAAATCTGCTACAGGTTCTGATCGAATCGTATAGGATATGCTGAAACACTTACCCCAGGAAACGCAAAAAACACTGCTCTCATTGTACAATGCCATATGGTTTTCCGGAGAGATCCCTAGTTCCTGGAAAGAGGCTATTGTGATCCCTGTTCTAAAACAGGGCAAGGATCCATCGTCTGTCACAAGTTACAGGCCGATCGCGCTAACTAGTTGCTTGTGCAAACTTTTTGAAAAAAATGATAAACCGCCGACTAATACATTTCCTGGAATCAAACGATCTGCTTGACCCACACCAGTGTGGTTTTCGAGAAGGCCGATCCACCACAGACCACCTTGTCCGTATCGAGGCACAAATTCGTGACGCATTCGTCCATAAGCAATTTTTCCTTTCTGTGTTCCTCGATATGGAGAAGGCGTACGACACAACTTGGCGGTTCGGAATATTGAAAGATCTGTCTCATTTAGGTGTACGAGGTAGAATGCTCAGTATAATAGAGAGTTACTTGTCCGATCGCACATTCCGTGTCCGAGTGGGAAATGAGATATCACGAACATTTGTCCAAGAAACAGGAGTACCACAAGGTGGTGTCCTTAGCTGCACACTTTTTATTGTTAAAATGAATTCTCTGCGTCTGTACATACCACGCAATATGTTTTACTGCACGTATGTCGATGAAGTGCAGATGGGATTCAAATCGTGCAATCTGGCCACCTGTGAGCGACAAGTACAGCTTTGTTTAAACAAGGTGGCCAAATGGGCTGAGGATAATGGCTTCAGCCTTAATCCTCAAAAAAGTACATGTGTCCTTTTCTCGAGAAAGAGAGGTTTGCATCCCAACCCTAACGTAGACCTACAGGGTCAACGGCTATCTCTAAAAACGGAGTATAAATTCTTGGGCCTAATATTAGACACAAAGTTAACCTTTATATCACACATCAAATATCTTAGAAACAAGTGTATGAAAACAATAAATATCTTGAAGGTCCTGTCACATACAACATGGGGCAGTGACAGAAAATGTCTGCTAAATCTCTACAAAAGTCTCATACGCACACGATTAGACTACGGGGCCATAGTCTACCAGTCTGCCACACCGAGCGCATTGAAGATTCTGGATCCTGTCCATCATCTGGGCATTCGCCTTTCTACGGGTGCATTTCGCACAAGCCCCGTGGAGAGCCTCTATGCAGAGTCGAACGAGTGGTCGCTCCACCTTCAGAGATCTTATATGTCTTTTTTATATTATCTGAAAGTGAACGCAGACAAGGAACACCCCACACACTCCACAATTAATGATCTCTCTAACTCTGTCCTTTTTGACAGCCGCCCCTCGGTGAGACGACCCTACTCACTTCGTGTGAGAGGTCTAGCTGAGGAAACGGGTGTGCCGCTTATTGAAAACTGTCTAATGGCTCCTGCTGCACATATCCCGCCGTGGCAGTGGCATCTTATAGATTGCGATGTATCTTTCGTGGAAGTTAGTAAGCACGCACCTGCTGCACATATCCGCATGCACTTCCTGGAACTGCAACACAAATACACTTGCCCGGAATTCTATACAGATGCATCAAAGGCTCACACTAGTGTGTCCTATGCAGCTGTTGGCCCATCCCTTTCAGATTACGGAATTCTGCACTCCCAAACGAGCATTTTCACCGCAGAAGCTCATGCGATATTTGTGGCCGTCAAGCATATTAAAGAATTAAAACTACAACGTGCGGTCATATACACGGATTCTCTGAGTGTCGTAACAGCTTTAAAAACTCTGAAAAAACATAAAAACCCTGTCCTTAGATCGCTTTACTCTCTTTTATGCGCGACCTACGCACTCAAACAACATGTTGTGGTGTGCTGGGTGCCAGGGCACCGCGAGATCAGTGGAAACATATTGGCAGACCAACTAGCTGCATCCGCCCACGACAACGCTGCAGCCAACGCATCCATAGCTATCCCTGCACTTGACTTGAAACACTTCCTAAAACAGAAGCTCAGGGCGCACTGGCAACATTCGTGGGATAGGCAAATATATAACAAACTACATGTTATCAAGCCGAAACTTGGAAACTGGCCACCAGTATCCAGGTCACGCCACACACAAGTAACACTTACCAGACTACAGATAGGACACACACACAGCACACATGCATAGTTGCTGTCCGGCGGTGAACAACCTAGCTGTGAGAGATGTAGAGAAGCACTTACGGTTCTCCACATCCTCGTCCAGTGCAATGAATTAGATGCTATAAGAAAAAAGCACTTTTTATTACCCTATTTATTACCCTACCGACAGCAGCCTCCACTGCACCCTCTCATGTTCATCGGTAGGGACGCGCTTTTTAAACTTGAATCACTTTTCGCATTTTTAAAAGATGTAGGTCATTTTCACACCATATTCCGAGGTGATCAGTAGCACGACATCTGTAAAGAGGTCGCTGCTGCGGTGGCCACATTAAGGAAAGCACATGCCTCGCGGCCCTTGCGCCCAAGGGCGTTGACGAGGCAATCGTGCTAAAGCCATGTCTGCACCAAAGTTCTACCACCACGAACATTGCCATTCGTTTGCAGTTACACATTTCACGTCACCCCCCATGATTTTAATACTTTTAAATGCGAATGCATTTCATAGTCGGGCTATGTCAGGCATCCGGCATTGTCCGGCGTTGTCCGGCGTTGTCCAGCGTTGTCCAGCGTTGTCCGCGGAGGAGGAGGAGGAGGATAGGTTGAGGAGGTAAGCGCCGGCAGGTGTTAGATGTGAAGCATCTTATGGCGAAGCTTAATCCGGTGGTGGTGGTGGGCGGCGTGACCACCCATACTGCGCATGCGCAAGCCCTTTAAAAAAAATATAAATAAAAAACCTCCTCTCTCCCTCTCTCTCCTCTAGGCATCCCTCCCCGCGGCAACCACACCCTCACTGCGCATGCGCCTCCCCTCCTCTCTCCCCTCCTACGCTCCCCCTCTCTCTCCACTAGGCATCCCTCCCCGCGCTCCCACTGCGCATGCGCGTCCCCCCCTCTCTCTCCTCTAATACGCTCCCCCCTCCCTCCTCTAGGCATCCCTGCCCACTGCGTCCACACCCCCCACTGCGCATGCGCGTCCCCCCCCCTCTCTCTCCTCTCCTACGCTACCCCCCTTTCTCGCCTCGCGACGCCGACGCAGGCAGCGTCTGCTAGCGAGTTTCTTGGTTGAAAAAACCGACTGCTCGCGCTGCACAACCGTTCACTGTCCATCCCGTATATATGGCAATGGATCTTGACCTCCAAAGTGGTGCCGGTGGGAGATTTCTCCTGTGCGTTGTTGAACAATAAAAATTCGCAGCGTGCGCGTTAACTAAAAGCCGACTGCGGGTCTCTGTGTCCAGTCGGAGTCTTCTGTCTCTCATTGCCCATTAGCAGCGATTGGCATGTTCCAGTAGGAAACACCGCTCCATCGCTGCGTGCTTTACGCATCTCCAGTTTTAAATGCGAATGCATTTCAAGTGTGTGAGGGCGCTCGCATCGCGGGAGCTCGGCGGAGCTATATATGAAAAAAAAATTAAAAAAAAATTAAAAAAAAGAAAAAAAAGGAAAAAAGAACAAAAAGAATAAAAAAAATAAATAAAAAAAAGAAAAAACAGAACAAAAGCAAAAAAAAAAACAGGCGCTGCGCCGTGCTCCCGACCGGGCTGCAGAAATTAGGCGCCTTTTCCTTCTTCGAACCACAACCACCATATATAAATGGAGTGAAGCGCGCGCGAAATGCATTCGCATTTCCTCACGATTCCCTTCGGGGAGGTGGGGGGCATTTTTATGTTTTACCCGCCTCAGGGCGCGGAATTTTAGGCCCCTATACAGCCACGTAACATTATCATAGTTCACATCACTTACATACCATCGTAAAGCACGGATGATTGTAACTCTTATCATTATCCATGGCGCTCTTTGGCCAAGCATGGCCCTTGCGCCATTAAAACCCACATATCATCATCATCATTAAAGTGAAACAAGTACTATAACGATAAGTTTCACCAATTCCTTGTGTCACGGTCCGCTCGATAAAAAATCACAGCATATCCACGAAGTGAATGATGGTGAGTGGGCGAAGATCGGAGGGATCATTCGGGTAACCGTGAATCCCCCCCGTACATTGCCCACTCAATCATGCAAAGACGTGACAACACGTGTTACGTCTTTGCATGATCCTGGGTGTTCGTTCCTGAGCTGGGCACGAGCGTCGCCGACTTGTGTTCCGGGCGCTCCCAGCCCCAGCGACAACGCCAGTTCGCGTCCCTCGACAGAGGAAAACGATGCCACCTACTCAGACGCCGAAGTCCACACCAGTGCTCGACGGAACGCCTCGCCTCCGCATGCATCGCCACAGAACGCTACTGTGAGTTGTGAAAGCCACGCGTCCTTGGCTATGGGTTGTGCCGCCGTGAGTACCGGAGCCGCCGCCATGCTCCGCGACGCGGTGCTCGACTCCATGTACCGCGTCGGCCCGACGATCCCAATTACAACAGCGCCATCTATCCTTCTTTAATTGTCAACTATACGAAAACCACTAACGCCATCTAGTGATATTATTTCCGAGGACATATACACACAACGCCATCTAGTGAGCAATTCTTAAAACTAGAGCTGGCTACATACATACATACTACTACTACTACAGAGGAGGGAACGACCCGCAGCCTAACGAGATCCGCCCCTTAAAAAGAAAGGTACGGAAGCTCCGAGACTAAACTCAACGATGATTACGACACTGCCTAAGCGCAGCTGTTCAGGCGTTTCGAGTTTGCGATGAGTTGAGGCAAACGTTTTGAGAGCAAGATGTATATAGTTGCATTGTATACGCAAGATGTATAGTCGTATACCACGCCGTGAGTAGCGTGACTGGTGCGGAAAATTTCGTGCCGCCCATTTCACATCAACCGCCACAGACGGAGTGTAATAGTAATAATATCTGATTGTACATGTACGAGCCACAAAAAAAAAGCATTCCTCTTTTTGCGCGACGAAATAACGATGGAAGGGGCCAAGAGGAGCGTCTGAGCATGTCCTGGGACCCCCTTAAATTTCGCTGAAAAAAATATTTTGCTATCCGAATCTCCAGGGCCACGAAATAATCATAGTTTTAGGAAAACAAAAATTTTCATGGTCAAAAAAATTTGGAACTACCTCCTCTGCAGAACTGATTTTTGCGAATTGCGCGAAAATCGGAATTTGACGAGATCCTAAAACAATATTGTGTTGTGTGTCTTAATTTTTCGTTGCATACTATGAGTAACGCGGGTTCAGAAACAGTTATCTTGCAATTTTGTTGCCCATATTTTATGGAAAAAAAAGATTGTAAATACTGCACATTGCATAAGACTTCTCTAACTTCAGATTTTTTTGCTCCGCGTTTATAATAATCAGATTTTGCAAAATATCCCAGTGTTGGCATGCATTATTTCCGCAATTGCGCTAAATATGATGCCGAGAATGATGTCAAACACAAACCAAGAATGCGTCAGTGAAAGCAAGTCTCTAAAAACGCATAATCTGAAATTCAATAAAAAAAGTCGTTTTCGATTTTCTTTAGTTATCTCACATTGAAAGCCAAGCGCCTGCTCTAACTTAATCTGTAAAAACATGATGCACTATTTTTGTGATGTCGGAGTTACAAAGCAACCAATGTGTCCAAGTTCACGTTTACGCGTGTCCACTAACTGAGCGCGCATGTGCCATTTAGTGCCATTTCTATAATTTTTAGGTCTTAACTAACAATTTGATGCTTCCCGAAACATGAAATTGACAGACAAAAAGACGAAGTGCTGCATTAAAATGAAAATGTGTACTTATGGGCGTTGGTACACGTCGTGGTATTGTTCCTGGCGAAAGCAATTATTGTGAAAAGTTGGTCTACATGCATACTCGAGTGGGGTTTTCGCATGCATAAGTTTTTTCAACCCTAATGCACACAGAAACGCATTGAAGGAAGACTGGAGCCACGCAGGAAGTGTCCTGGGGACGGCACCTATGATCTCCGCTATTTCCACGTCCAACAATGACGTTTCCTGTCCGCCGCCATCTTCAGAGGAGAAATTTCTGTTCATTGAATGACTAAGTTTAACTCCTCCGCAGAATTTTGCTCTGGTACAATATCCTCGGCAGACACGCACGCATCTGTGCATTTCGTGCCGACCTGGCTAAAGATTGCGGAAATTTCCAAGACTGAGAGTTTTTCCTGGCAAAAAGCTCATCAATAAGGCATAATCAAATCTTTTACACTCTCAAAGTTCCGCTTATAGCTAATCTTGGTTCTTTTGCTTGTTCAGAAAGCGCTACCCCCTCCTTTTGACTTTGCAACTGAGCCAAAAATATCAAGGAAGTACAAGAAGCACACGAATGCTCTCATAGACTGCTCAGTTGAGGATAGCCGGGTGGCTGACGACACGATTGACGTACGTGAATGCTGATCTGCTGTTGCGATTTCAAGCTTTCGGAAGCTTACTGAGTTTGTTTTTATTGCCGTTTCGTTCTAATTCGTCGTTTCATGAACACGAGAGAACATATTTACAGACTAAAAATTGCGGTGGTACAGGCTGTGTTTTTCTTGCTACCCCTGTGCACTGAAGAATACAAAAAGGGTAATAAATAAATAAATAAATTATAAAAGAATAAATAAATAAATAATTTAAAAAAGTCACAGTTTCACCGCAAGGGTGAAGCAATGAATGCTATAGCAACAAATTGTAATGTCATACGAAGTGAGGCTCGCAGCTAACTCTTTTGGATCCTATCTCACGCAACTCTAGAAAACGCTGGTTTAAGAGAATACGGCCGCTCCAGGGACACTTTTCACACCACATTCTCTTCGCGTTGAGGGCGCAGCACGTAGAAGGGCACACCAGCCGCCCGCTGTCGGCTGCCGAGATGGGGAGATAACGCGCGCGCCCGCGACGACCGCGGTCGTAAAATCGAAGGTCGCTCGAGGGAACCCCCCCCCCCCTCGCGTCTTTTCACGCTCGCGAGCGACAGGCGGGGCCGGTTGAGCAGTTGGGGGGGATCTTATCGCATGCGCCTCGGAGCGACGTAGGTGGGCCGGCTCGTTTGATCGCCGCTTCAGGCGCGTTCACCGCTCCCGCTCGCCCGCTATTACCCGGTGGTAGAACATACGATGCGCAGGGGGCTCTTATCAATTTGGACTTCATACGCGACATGACGGTGACGTCGACGGTAACGGCGACGGCAAAAACCCGTCGACACTGTCCATATAATTGCTATCGCAATAAAATAACTTTGCGTTCCCCGAAGAATATTGTATTCAATATTGGAAGCTATACGACTGAACCACGCAACATAGAATGATGCATTTACAGGATTAATGGATGCACGTCCGTCAAAGCACCACTGAAACACAGGCGTGTTTTTATGGAGTTGTATACTTCCTAAAATAAAGATTGATGTCCTGATATGGAGTAAATACATTCACAATGTATCCGGCAATACTTACTCTCGGCTAGTTTCACTGGCAATAAAAGTGTTCGCTTACTCCCAGTTCTTCCGACATAGTCTGAGATGTTCATACCAGGATGTCACCGAAGCAGTCAATCGGAAAATATTTATGCTCGCCCCTGCCAGTGCGAAACTTATGCAACCGTGTCCGAGAGTCAACGTCTCTTTTTCATCCTTCTCAAAGACCGTTCACTGCACATAAAGGGTGTAAAAAAAATCTCTGACGTTACGTCATCCGAGTACATAAATGCTATTATGCGTGAAACGCATTTCTCAATCTCTGTTCATGGTTGTGTATATGCGTTCGCGAGTGTAAGACGCGAGTGATGCGAGCGTAGAGGGCTCCAATGTACGGTTAAAAAGTAGCGCTCGACTATAAACTGCGAATGGCGATGCGCGCTATCACGCATGGACATACATAGCTGCCTATACCCAATGAGATTGGGGGTCCCCTGCAGGAGATTGCTTCTGGTACAATATCTGGAGCTGCACGCCTACGTCGGTGTTTTACGAGCAGCTCCACGCAATTCAGCAGTTCTGCCCCACTTTATAAGGTAAGTGCAACTGTATATTCTGGGACGAGGCTAAAAAAGATATGGCCAGGGCGGCCGTGAGTGAGCATTTATTATTCCCTCCTAGTTTTATACACGGTGACATAGACTGAGCACATATATATTTCGGTGTAGCTCTATCGAGAAACAAGGCGGCGCACGTGTCTGCCCAAACCTGGAAATACGGGGAAACGACAGCGTTAATTCCAGGCACAAATGAATGAAGAGAAAACGAGATTTAGTCTTTGTTTTCTCGTCCTACTTCTGTGTCATCTCTCATGTAATAAAAATTGGTGAAATTCGTTAAATGCTTTTTTTAATGCTTTTAATGCTTTTAATGCTTTTAAAAAAAATGAAGCAGACAAGTTTATTGATTAATATCTTCTTACCGCTTCCTTTTTTCACAGTGGAATAAATTAAGTCCTATGGGGGCAATGAACGCGAAGGTGAAGGCATTGACCCATGGTGGCAAATAGGTCTCTGTGCTTTAAGCTCTGCTTAGTGACTATACTTTACAACAGTGATTTTCGCGCACCTTGATAACACTAGCACCATGGATAGAATACACTCTCTTTACACCATGCCGTTTAGTTTAAAGTTGGTGCTTGTCTCTGCCCAGTCCCTGGTCCTAGTGTTTTGAAGGTGCGTGCGTGTAAGAACTGGTAGTATAGTTTCGTACACAAACACAAACACCAGCACTAACACGCCCGCGCACACATGAACACAAAAACACGCCCACTCTTTCGTCTGTCTCTAGAATGGTCCCTATGCATCATAATGTGTTCAGATTCACGTTACGTTGTTCTAGAAAGAGCAGGTCCAGCTCGGATTACCCGCTTAGAGTTAAACTGATGCAAACATGCATGTCATACACAATCCGTCTACGCCATCGCACATGAAAGCCGATGCAATTCTTCTGAAACATGGAATGTCTATTATAAGGCGTACTCGAAGAACGTAGTCAGGACTGCCAGATATGCATTTGAACAAAGAAGACGCCATTCTTTTACGGAGTTTGATGTATGCAAGAGATGGTGAGGCTGAAAAGCCGCTTACTATTTCCCTATCCGAATAATAAAATTTCGCTCTACAATGTTCTCGTGTTCCAGCGCAGCCGCTTTGATCTCGACACATTTCGACGAAGCACACACATGAGACATAGCACTCATTGTGAAAACATACTGCAGCGGCACGATAACTCTAGTGGAACAGAGTACTTGCGTGAAAAGAATTCCACGCTACAACAAACGCCGACACTGCTGTGCAAACACGACGCACCCATTCAGCAGGATCCATGCTGAGTCCGCAACCGTCCCGAAGCTTGGCGTACGCGTATAAAAATTACGAACATGTTCGAGAGTCTCTACTTTGAGCACTTTGTTTGATCCGCGCCTTATATCGTACGTCAGTGGAATCGGCACGAGCCACTCACTTCGCTGCTATTGTGTGCGCGTGTACGTTAATGAACCGCGTATGTTACAACGCATGAAACTTGTAGGCAGAGGAACCAACGTTACACCAGCTTGCACGGTACAGATAACGGAAACAGTGAGCGAATAGTACACGTATGTAAATGAAAAAAAAATTAAAGCCTAGAAAAAAGGAGCAAGGCAAGCTTTGGGAAAAACCTGAACTCCTTCTTTTCTTGCGCACTTTCTCCTCTTATGTCGGTCTGCTCGGCTGTTTCTCATTTTTCCGTAACGCGCTATACCAGTTCAAGTCAACCGAAGACAATACCCGCACACTGTAGACCTGAAGGTCACACGTTTTACGTGCCTAGCTCCATTGCCAGCATCCCCTATTTTCTATCTACGTATGTGACACTTGTATATAAAGAACAAAGTTGTCGTTCCCTTCAGACGAATAACTATGCGCAGGTTTCTCTTCCAATATGGTCACTAGATGCAGCAATAAAAAAAAAATGCCCCCCACCTCCCCGAAGGGAATCGTGAGGAAATGCGAATGCATTTCGCGCGCGCTTCACTCCATTTATATATGGTGGTTGTGGTTCGAAGAAGGAAAAGGCACCTAATTTCTGCAGCCCGGTCGGGAGCACGGCGCAGCGCCTGTTTTTTTTTTTTATCGCGGTAGCTCCGCTGAGCTCCCGCGATGCGAGCGCCCTCACGCGCCAGAGCGCGCTCCTCCTCTCCACTTTGCTAGGGGCGAGGATAAGCTCGCGCGCCCGCAGCTTTTGCTATGGGAGAGAGAGTGAGAGCGGAGAGATAACACCTGCCGGCGCGCGGACACCTCCTCAACCTATCCTCCTCCCCGCGGACAACGCCGGCCAACGCCGGACAACGCCGCCTGACATAGCCCGACTAAGAAATGCATTCGCATTTAAAAAGAAATATAGGCCGTTCGTTGTCCGCGAGAAATGTCTCGCCACCAGAAGCGCCCCCATAGTGCGTAAGATATATGGTGCCCATTCTTTCGAGTACACCGGTAGCCAACGCCTCGCGGCTGCTGCGGCACTAATGGTTCAGTACTTCTACCAGCAACCTCTATTTATCACCATTATCTGGGAGAATTTTATATTGTTCTCAGAAGTCGGCGCTACCTCGGCGCCGTTGGGTAAAGACGCCTTCTCACAATGATTTGTGGTCGTGACTATTTTTTGAAACTAGAAATATTTTCAGTACGTCTCTGAACGGCTTCGCGATGTTGCGCTTAGAACGGACGATTCGAAAGCCACGTAGATATTGAACGAATGAAACCGACAGGCCATTCAGCCAAGGAAAGCAGGAGTATCATTGTTTGTCGTTTATGACTGTAGCGCAATAGTTGGGACCTGAATTGTAAAGTATGAGAGTTGGCAAAAAATTCCCCATCTCCCGCTAAAGCGAACCATGTGTGGATGCGAAGCAGTTGGGAGATAATTAGCTTCAGCGGGAGGAACGTCGCCGCTCTCGTTTCACGGCAGCGGTCCGGGCCCTCATCGCGGCGCACGCGCTCCGTCATTTTCATACCGCGAAACTACCGTGGCGCCCCCCAGCGGAGTATGCACCTGTCGCGCCACCTGTCGTGCGCGCCGCTGCGTAGAGGATTCCTAGAGGAGAGCACGGGGGGGGGGGGGGGGGGAACCGTAGAAGAGCAGAGAGAGGGGGAAGGGGACGTGCATGCGCTGTGGGGGGTGCGGGACGCGGGAGCCGCTCCGTAGAGTAAAGGATTCCTAGAGGAGAGAAAGGGGGGTGAACGTAGGAGAGGAGAGAGAGGGAGGAGGGGACGCGCATGCGCTGTGGTGGTGTAGGACGCGGGACGCGGGAAAGCGGGACGGACTAAGCCCCCTCCAAACACATGCAAGCAAGATCAAGGAATGGGGTCAACCTGGGCGACAGACACCACCTGCCTAGCCATTGCTAAGCAGCCTCTCTGTGCTCTCGGCCTTCATTTAAGGCGAAAGCCTTTAATGTCTCATGCTCACGTCCGTCCGGTGTCCGTCCGTCAGTCCGGTGGTGGTGGTGGTGTGCGTCCTGACCACCTTTACTGCGCATGCGCAAACCCTCACCACGGACCTCCTCCCCTGCGCTCCCCCCTCTCTCTCCTCTAGGTATGCCTTCCACCCGCGGTGTTTACACACCCATTGCGCATGCGCGTCCCGTCCCCCCTCTCTCTCCTACGCTCCCCCCTCTCTCCTCTAGGCATCCCTCCCGCGGCGTTTACACCCCCATTGCGCATGCGCGTCCCCTGCCCCTCTCTCCTCTCCTACGCTCCTCCTCCCTCTCAGCGGCGTCTACACCCTCAATGCGCATGCGCGTCCCCTCCTCCATCTCTCTCCTCTAGGCATGCCTGCCTGCGGCAACCACCCCCACTGCGCATGCGCGCCCCCTCCCCCCTCTCTCTCCTCTTGGCATCCATCCCGCGGTGTTTACACCGCCAATGCGCATGCGCGTCCCCTCCCCCCTCTCTCCTCTCCTACGCTCCCCTCTCTCGCCTCAGCGTCTGCTAGCGAGTCTGCAGCGTCTGCTAGCGAGTTCCTTGATTGAAAGAACCGACTGCTCGCGCTGCAGAACCGCTCAACGCCGACGCGGGCAGCGTCTGCTAGCGAGTTTCTTGGTTGAAAAAACCGACTACTCACGCTGCACAACCGTTCACTGGCCACCCCGTATATATATACTCCGTTTCACAAGCTGTTGGCAGTACAGTGGAAGGTACGTGCGCCCTCAGCCAATCACGACAGAACGCACTACATAATTGTGTTCCTACGCGAATGTCGCTTCCGTGAATCTGACAAGTGGCCCCGCCTGCGTGGAAAAATGTGTACTATACTAACTAACTTTTTAATTTTGTAGTAGGTGGCGCTTGGCACCATTTTGATGTAGGGTGCCTCGATGTGCTCCTTCGGAACAGGGTGGATACACTGCTTTTGTGGACGCCATATTGGTTCAAACGTTCGCGTTCGCTGGCATTGCCTGGCATGCAGAGAGGGATCGCTTTCAATGAAATGCGCGGTAATTTGGCTCAGTTCATCGCTTTTGGCGGTAGGGCTTGCACATATGATGTTGATAACAAATAGATTAGGCACTAATTACTACGCACGAAGCATTTGATGGCGAAATAAAGGCATTTAGAGCGTATCTATCGGCATAGGCGTGCGCAGGGTTCCCCTTCAGGGGGGGGCAGGGAGGGGCGAAGGTTCATCGCAGCGCCCCCCCCCCTTCCTATTAAGCCAATGTATAAGGCAGAATTTGCGCCCCCCCTCTCTCAGGTGACCAGGGGGGGGCGGCCGCCCCCTCTGCCCCCCCCTCGTGCGCACGCCTATGTCTATCGGTCTGTCTATCTCACTGGCTGCGTAAGTCCTCACACTCTCGCGGCCGATTGAGTAAGTTGACGAGTACCAAAATTGACCTGGCATAAATCCACATTGCCTTATTGTGGTCATACTCTGTGATCTAATTGGCTAGGTAATCTCAACTTACTCAAAATAGATTTCTTTGGCATTAGCTTGATACGGATTAGCTTAACCCACTTTAATCCGAGCTGGCCTAACGTGGTCATGCTCAGGCAAATCCAACAGGCAAGATAATCTCACTCCAAATTCGCTTACTTGTGATTAGCTTAACGCGGATTAGCTTAATCCGGCTTAATACACACTGTTTAGTGGCCATCCCCTATCATCCAACTGACTAGACAAACTGAATTTACTCAAAATGGCTGGTTCAGGATTATATTGGTCCGGATTAGCTTAAACCGGTTTAATCCGCATTAGCTTAATCCGGCTTAATTTCTATTGTTTTATTGAGGCCATGCTCAGTTATCCGAATGTCTAAGCAATTTCAACTCACTGATAAGAGACTTGCTCAAGATTAGCTTAATTCGGATTAGCTTAATCCGGCTTAATCCACACTGTTTTGTGGCCATACCCTATCATCCAACTGACTAGACAAACTGAATTTACTCAAAATGGCTGGTTCAGGATTATATTGGTCCGGATTTCCTTAATCCGGTTTAATCCGGATTAGCTTAATCCGGTTTAATTTCTATCTTTTTATTGAGGCCATGTTCAGTCATCCGAATGTCTAGGCAATTTCAACTTACTGATAAGAGACTTGCTCAAGATTAGCTTAATTCGGATTAGCTTAATCTGGTTTAATCCGGATGGGGTTAACGTGACCATGCTCCGGCATCCAACAGACTAGACAATCTCAACTCACTCCAAATTCACTTGCTCGTGATTAGCTGAATGTGGATTAGCTTAATCCGGCTTAATCCACGTTGCCTTATTGTGGCCATACTCTGTCATCTAACTGGCTAATCAGTCTCAACTTACTCAAAATTAGATGGTTCAGGATTCGGATTACCTTAATCCCGCTTAATCAAACTTAGTCAGATTGGCTTAATGTGACCATACGCCCAAACGGCTAGTCATTCTCAGTTCACTCAACATTGACTTGTTCAGGATTAGCTTAACCCGGATTTATTTAGTCATGCTTAATCCGAGAGAACATAGCCTAGTCGGGTCTAATCTACCTCATGGCTATGCCACTGATCTTGGACCGGATTAGCGTGATCCAACATAATCTCCACTAATCTTGCCTAATCCCACTTGGTAGGTATCTATCAGTATAGATTGGTATCGACTAGCCTTAAATTGGCTTGTCCAAACTCAATTAGGCTGCGATAAATTGGCTTAACTAGGCTTTTCTACGTATACCCTGTTTGAATCCGGCGGCTTAGTTGGTATCAATGAGTATCAATCAGTATTGATTTGTATCGATTATTATTGATTGTTTTGACTATGCTTATTTAGCATGAGCTATGATTAACTTAATGAGGTTTTTAGTCTCTTGGGATAGCTTACCAGTGTCCTGTCTAACGACTGTACCCCCCGACTTCCACTGCACACTCCTTAATGATACTAGTCAGATTATCATTCATTGCGTCAACGCTAAGGTCGGTTTCCTCGGTTAAAGCCGCGTACCTATTCTGAAGTGAAACTCTGAATTCCTCTACTTTCCCTCTCAGAGCTAGTTCATTAATCGGCTTCTTGCGTATCAGTTTCTGCCGTTCTTTCCTCAAGTCTAGGTGAATTCTAGATCTTACCATTCTGTGGTCACTGCATCGGATCTTGTTAACTACTTCCACATCCTGTACAATGCCCGGGTGGGCACACATTATGAAGTCTATTTCATTTTTAGTTTCGCCATTAGGACTCCCCCCACGTCCACTTACGAGTAGCCCGTTTTCTGTAGAGGGTATTCAAGATCCGTAAATTATTGCGTTCTGCGAATTCTACTAGTAACTCCCCTCTGGCGTTTCTAGAGCCGATGCCATATTCCCCAACTGCATGATCTCCAGCCTGCTTCTTGCCTACCTTTGCATTAAAGTCGCCCATCAGTACAGTATACTGTGTCTTTACCTTACTCATTGCTGATTCTACGTCTTCGTAGAAGCGTTCAACCAGTTGATCATCATGGCTTGATGTAGGCGCGTAGGCCTGTACCACCTTCATCTTGTACCTCTTATTAAACTTAATTACGATACATGCCACCCTCTCATTAATGCTATAGTATTCCTCTATATTACCAGCTATATTTTTATGAATAAGGAACCCCACCCCTAGTTCTCTTCTGTCAGCTAAGCCACGATAGCATAGGACGTGTCCGTTCTTCAGCACTGTATAAGCCTCATGTGTCCTCCTAACCTCACTGAGCCCTATTACATCCCATCTAACACCCTCTAATTCCTCGAATAGTACAGCTAGACTCGCCTCGCTAGATAAAGTTCTGGCGTTAAACGTAGCCAAGTTCGGATTCCAAGAGATGACAAACGCGTGAGGGGGGAGACAGAAAATTAGGTGGGTAGATGAGATTAAGAAGTTTGCAGGTATAACGTGGCAGCAGAAAGCACAGGACCGGGTTGATTGGCGAAACATGGGAGAGGCCTTTGCCCTGCAGTGGGCGTAGACAGGCTGATGATGATGATGATGATTAACTTGCCTTGACCAAGCTTATCTACGCTTATCGGCAAGGTAGCCGAAGCATCTATTCACTCCGCACGGCTTAACGCAAAGCTTAACATCCGGTTTGTAACTGCAGTTTCACGCGGTGATTATCCGATGCAGCTATAGCGAGACAGGCAAGGATTTCTTTAACAGCATTTTTAGTTACAGCTCGAAAACGACGAAGACGGAAGACAGAAGGGACACAAACGAGCGCTGTCTTCGTCGTTTTCGCGCTGTAACCAAAAATGCATCCGTACCAACTAGCCCAACTTTCAATTCTTTAACAGCATGCTCACTGACAGCGATTAGAAAATGCACGGCCACATGCTGGACAAGTCAACAACTAACCTCGCATATCTTGGTGCTGTCGGTCGGATGCCAGAGGTCGCGTTTCACTTGTGCTTCCCATTTTTTTCTTCGCTCGCTGTTGCGAGGGAAGCGAGACATCCGCTGGCCTTTCGCGTGTGAACCAGTACACAGTGGCACACAGCAGCCTGTCATAGCGGCAAAAGAACGGATCTCGATCAACACGTCAAGAACAACGTGTTTACAGCACCGTTCCCGCGCCAGCCTCTGCGCGCCGCCGGAGACTTTCGAACCAATATGGCCGCCAGGCGGCGCGGGGTCTTTCAAAAGGTATCTCCACCCTGGAAGCGGAGGCGCGCGCACATCGAGGCACCCTATTCTGATGTATTGTGATGTGTTCTGTTTATTTTTGGACGGGCCGTCTTCCGTTCCAAAGGGACTGGCTTTGTCTATTAATATTGAGTGTGACTTGTTCCCATGAATTTTCGTCACATCAGAGATTTTTTTAATTGATTACGCCACGGGTATAAAAAATATTTACTTTAATCATTCAATCAATGAATTTAAGTGAATCATTGAGTCAATCAACTAGCAAATCATGGAATCAATCATTCCGATGCTTTATTTTCCGACATAAAAAAAAATATTTTGTTTTTTTGTTTTTTATGTTTGCTACTCTCACTGCAACAGTACTGAATGATCCCGTCCTGTACGCACCCCGCAATGATTGCCATGAGGCCGTTAGGAGGGCTCACATCTCATCGTCCTCATCACAACTCGTATTTGGCGTCGCAGCTCCGCAGAAACCGGCGGCGACTTTGCACAATGCGCCTCGCTTCTATGAGAAATGCGTTCCGAGAGCGTTCCTTGTACTTGAAGCCACGCTGCTTCAGCATGCTCTGCATCGTCGTCGTGGACATGGTCGTAGCGTCTCGTCCTCTTCGAAACGCTGCACCACCTTGGCGATGGTTAGAATTTCACCTCTCTCAAAAAAGACGTACACCACCCATCGAAAGTCGCTCAGGTCAAAATCGTCCAGCTTCTTCACCCTATCACAGCCTTTCCAATAAAACGCTTGTTCGGTGGTAGGACTCTGCCCGCGTTCTCCGCCAGCGCTTTCCACCAATAGAGCGTTTGCTCGCTCACCTGGATAGGTTTCTCCGTCCTCTTGGTGAGTGAATCCAAGCTTGCACTTTCCCCGCACTCGACGCGAAGCGCTAGCGTTTAAAGTTATCTGCTTCGCCAGCTTGGGGAAATCACGCACACTCGATGAATGGCTCACCGGCGACAGTTTGTGGGACGCGTTGCAGACACACGACCAACTCGGGCGACGCCATGTTGCTGAAATGCGGCGCATCACCACCTCACAACAAGCCTCCGCTCAGCCGCGTCCATGTGGGCTTTTTCTATTCATTTCACGAAATATTAAAACGCTTGGGATGCTTTAAAACATCAATCCGTACCATACTGTCACGTTATGCGTTTGTGGTGTGCAAAAGAGTTCTGGATTGCTAAAATAGTTGAGGGACTATTTACTCTGCTCACACAGCCCTGATTGGACAAGAGAGCTGTACCTTTGGCTGCACTGCCAACAGCTTGTGAAACGGAGTATAGGCACTGGATCTTGACCTGCAATGTAGTGCCGGTGGGAGATTTCTCCCGTGCGTTGTCGAACGATAAAAATTCGCAGCGTGCGCGTTAACTAAAAGCGGACTGCGGGTCTCTGTGTCCAGTGCGAGTCATCTGTCTCTCATTGCCCATTAGCAGCGATTGGCATGTTCCAGTAGGAAACACCGGTCCATCACTGCGTGATTGCGCCTCCCTAGAGTTATTTCCTGCGCAACGCCGCGACGAGCGCCAGCGTCTACGCCGCTGCCAGTGTAAGCGTTAGCGCCCGCTGCTTCCACATCTACACATGGTTCCCTTTAGCGGGAGATGGTGTAATTTTAAGGCGAAAGCCTTTAATGACCCATGCTCACGTCTGTCCGGTGTCCGCCCGGTGTCCGTCCGTCCGTCCGTCCGTTTGTCCGTCCTCTCATCTGTCCGTCAGTCCGTCTGTCCGTCCGTCAGTCCGTCTGTCCGTCCATCCATCTGTCCGTTTGTCCGTCCGTCCGTCCGCCCGTCCGTTCGTCTGTCCACGCGTCTGTCCCTCCGTCTGTCCGTCTGTCTGTCCGTCTGTCTCTCCGTCCGTCTGTCCATCCGAGCTCTGGCACGGAATCAGGCGGCCGCCGGGGTGCGCAAACGGACGGCGGTCGCGTCGGACTCTACAGCGCTCGCGCTTTGCTTGCGTAGCGTCGCTGTGCCCAGCCCTTGCAATCATCGTGGCCGACGCCGCCTCAATGGACACATGCGTCCACGGCATACACTTTCGAATTTTCAAAGGATCCGTCAATTTAAGCGCTCGAACGCGGATGGCGTTTGCGCGATGCGCAATGCACGAGAAAATACTAACGCATGCGAACGCAGGAAGATTAGTCTCGCGTCTCGCTGCGATTCGCGGTAAAAAATTAAAAAAGAAAACACGCACACAATCGGTTTGCGTGTTATCCCAGTGAGAGAGTAAAAGAAAAAAGACATGGCATGGTCAGTGGAATGGCCACACGCTTTCGCCGTACACACTTTGGAATGTACAAAGTGTCCTTCAATTTTTACTACAGTGTTCTGGTTCGCATATTGGGTGCTTCCCTACTTCATGAAAGTGGCCGGACGAGGGACGCGGGACGCGGGACGCGGGAGGGAGGGACGGACGGTCATAGCCCCGAGCATAAGATGCTTCGCATCTTAAACTGCTTGGCTTCGTGGTAGAATACTCGACCGCCACGCAGAGGGTCCGGTTTAAAATATTTTCTCATTTCGCAAATCAAATGTTATTTCGCTCGGCGGCGAATACGGACACCGGCGGTGGCGGCGCACAACTACGCCACCAAAATCGGCTGCTGTTGTGATTTCGTAACAGCTTCTCTGTAAGGAACGATATACAGGTGTCATGTCGGGCGACAAATCGAATTAACATGCGTAATTTAGCGGGCCCTGATTTCTAATTTCAGCTGGCTTGCAGTTGTCTTGTGGTTTCATGTTACGCATGATCCTAACGCCTTTCCATGGAGCACTTCCCGCCGAACAGCAAGTGTTAGGGCACATTCACACTTGAGAAGTGAAAACGCCAAAGCGGCCGGAAAACCACGTTCGCGCGCGTCGGAAACGTTCACATTTGTTCTGCCCCTCGTACAAGCCACCGCCGCCGCCGCCTTGGCCACTTTGAGAATTCATTCCATTTTGCCAGTTTTCCTGAGCATTAAATTTCGTACCGAATTCTAGTTATGCATGCAAGGCACTGAAAAGAAAGTTTGCACCTTTTCAAACCTTGTTTCGGAAGATACACCAGCAGAAACAACCCGAGCGGACGCCACTGCAGCGGCGGCGGCGGTCTCAACCGATTGTGCAAACGCGAGACGCGTTGGGGCATGCCGACTCGCTGCTGCTGCACCTTCTTCTAATTCCAGCGTTCTCGGCGATCGTAATCCAAACCAGGCTCTCGATGAACGCGTCCTTGTCGAGGCCGTGAGCTTTGTCGTGCTGCACGGGGAGTTAGCAATTGCGCCGATGCGAGCCACCGCCGACGCCTGTGCCGCCATGTTGAACTTGTGGCCGGTTGTTTACGTCACGTGGTTTGAGCTAGCACAGCCAAAGCCGTGAAGCGGAAAGGCGATCCGCTATCGCGTGCCGGAAAAATCGGTCCGAGAGCGATTTTCGCGTCGCCTGATTTTCCGGCCGCTTCGGCGGCGAAACGAGCAGATTTCCGGTGTCTTTTGCCGGTTTCGCCTCTTTCGAGGCCAAGTGTGAACGCGGCCTTAATGTGTTGAATTTGTATCCCTCCCGCTAAAAAAACAAACAAACAAAATATTGACCGCACATCCCAATGAAAACAACAAACTGAAATGAGTTGTCTTCATTTTTTACGTTGACCTCCTTCGTTATTTTTTTATAATTCTCTGTTATTGCCGTCCATTTGGCATTGTTTATGGTTCTGTGCGTTAGAGCACTGCAAGTCTTAAAGGCACGCGAGCAGGCGCAGTATTCCTTAAATTACCTGACTGGAGCGCTGTTGTGCTTTCCACCCTCATTTTAGCCTTCTTTTCTCGTTGGTGGCGTCAGGCATGATTAATGTGGAGAGACGAGATGCCCAGTATGCAGCCGCTGAAAAAGCATAAAGATCAGAATGAATTCTTCAGCTCTCCTAACGCGGTGGTTGCAGCAGCCTGTAATTGAATTTTCGCACGCTGACGCGCCGACGTGCCTTCGCTCCTCTAGCACCGGTTGGGCAACCGCAAAATGACGCCAGGAGAAAATCTTCCGTGAAGGCGACGCGTTCTCAACGACATTAAGGCACGACGTGCGCATAATGGCGAGCCTCAGTGTTAGGCAACAAAAAGCGTGAACGTTACCTCAACTGCACGAGGCACGGAAGTGCGTGATGCGCTCTTCGGTGCATAGCGCGGTGCAGTTTCTGCACTAATGGTAACCATTTTATTTTTTGGCGCTTGCTTTAGCTACCGTAACGGCATCGAATTTGGTAATGTGTGACTTAGCTCACTATACTGGAGGACAGCGAGAAGAAGCTCGTGTATTTGACACCTCCTTGCCCGTCACGCCGCCACAGTTCGTAGCAGGGTCTGATCTTGCCGAGAGATTATCAGAAGTAGTAATTTCATATTACAATCGCCCTTCTTTTAATAGGTCCTTTTTTTTTGTAAAATAATGACCCATTGCCAAATAGGAACTGCTTTTTTTTTTCGACTTATTTTGTTGCATTAACAACACAACCTGAATAGGAATAATAATGAAATGCAGTCACTTCTGGTATCACAAAAGCAGGATAACTATCAATTTACGATCGCGTTACAATTAATGCAACCGCAAGGCTCCGAATTATATGGGATTTTGTACTTATTTTCGTGAAGGAATTATAACAAACAATCAACTTAGCGTTTGTAAATGTTGTGTCCTGTGACTGGCAAGCAGCATTAAAGCCGGAAAATTTTACTGGGCTTTTGAAACAAATCACTGAATTAATGAAAAAGTTCTTTATACTAAGAATACCGTTCTGTGCTCCTGATATTATTGCAACTGCTTCAAGAAGCAAGTCGTGGTGAGAAATATTTGCTACCGTAGGCGTTTCGCCAAATAAAGTGTGTGCATATTCATATAAATGTAACTTTGCATCCGTGACATGTGCTTTTTGCGTTTTCTTAAGTGGTATGTGACCACCATGCTTGTTTACCATATTGAAGCTAACTGAATTTTGAACACTTATTTTGAAGAAATGACCATAATATTTTTCGCAGTACCACTGCAATTCGTTCACTCATTATTTTCTGTCGAAGTACACATTACAAATGAGTCAGCGCACCGCGAATACCCATTTAAGTCTTGGGGTAGAAGACAAAACAAGGTGTCCAAAATAACAGCTAAAACACACCAGTTTCTAAGTATCTCAAAGAATAAAAAAAAGAACTGAAAATGCCGGAAAAGAAGGCATTCTTGCTTACCACTTCAATGTATGCTTCACTTTCTAAGAAATAAAAACGAAGTCTTCTGACACACTGCGTTTTCATTGTTTTATAGTGCGGCCGATGCATTGAAAGTTCTCAGTGACGCAGAGCTGAACAGAAAGAAAAAAAATGAGAGTGCATAACATTGATTAAACTAACCTAGTAGTGTGTCCGCCAGAGCGGACGTTGTTTATAGCTTGGGCCAAAAAAAAATAAATAGGGGAAAAAAGTAAGTGCACCCCTTGCGTTTCCAAATTGGGGCTTGTACCATGCAGGTTGAGAAATGGCATGTATCGATCACCTGTGATCAGTTCACCGGCGCCCCTGCGTTCACGACCAGGGAAGCGCGAATGAAGGAGTCTGTAAGATAAGAAGGTACAAGGATGAAAGTATAAAGAAGGCACGGCAGGCTGAAAAATGAGCTGCAAGCGTGCTATGCCAGTGTTTCTTTCTTCTTGCGACGCCATTGTTTCTGGCGTCGGCCTATGGTTGCCACAGCGTATATATCTCACGCGCCCGCCCTATCGGAAATGCTTGTGTCCGCTTCGCACTCCTCTTCCTTTGTTCCCACACTAAGTGCGGATTTGACGAAGAACTCAGGCGTCGAGTGCAATGGGTTCAACGAGGCAGGGCTGCTTCTGACTAAATGAGGCTTCGGCGGCAGGCATGCGAAACGCTGCTCTCAGCAGCTACGTGGTTTAAGCAACACACAGACACAAAAAAAATTGTTCGCACGCAACGAGGACGGCAAGAAAACTGCGAAGGAAGAACAATGAGGCTACTCTGTTAGAATCACGGGAGACACCGGAACGCCATTCTTTTCGGATTTGGTTCGTCACCTCAGCAACATGGTTCACTAGAAGACCGTTACTCTAGGAGCGTTTATTTCGGTGCTAGACAATAGGGTGTGTTGTGTCTAATTTTCCACAGCTGTATACGTCAGGCTTTTTAGAGCACAGCTCTTAAGCGCTCGTTCTTGCGTTGAGCGGCGTAGCCGCTGGCGTTGGCGTAACCCAGGACGAGACAGGGCGAACACAGAGCGCCGCCCCGCTCGCTTCTTGTGACAGCGCAACTGGCGCCTCTCCTGAATTGGCACGGGAAAGTGGGTTGACCTCCATGGTTTGGGCTATAGTGAACGAGAACCAACATGTTGGTTCTAGTTCACTATAGTTTGGGCAAAGAAGAAGACGTGGGCTTGTTGAGGAGACACTTTCATGTGTGGAATGCTCTAGCGGACACGCAGATCTTGCATTTAGTTTTTGCGGGCACAAGTTCGCCCATAATAGACAAGATTTATATCGCAGCTCCTAGGCGCCTGTTCCAGCGTTGAGCGGCGTCGGCGTTCTCGTAACCGGCCAATTGAACGAGGACGAAAGATAGTTAAACGCGGAGCGAAGCGGAGCATGAAAGACGGTGATAGCGAGGAGAGCATTTAAAGGTGAGAACGACACTTGGGGAGACGACACGTTCCGCGGCGGCCACCCGCAGTGCCACAATAGCGCAGGCCGTCGTGCGGTCACCGATGACTTCATGACTAAGGTATGCGGTGCCCTGTGCGCCGATATCATAGACGGAAATAAAGCGCTGGCATGAATGGAAGCCTGTCTGCGGTGGCTGTTGTGGAATGCACTCACGCGCTGCCCTTCTGTGGTCTCCCGGTTCGCGAGGAAGTCGCGCTTCAACACATCGCACAACCAAAACACCTAAAGAACTGCGCTCAGAATTCGTATTAGGCAGTATCGTAATCGTCAGTGAATTTTTAGATGTGAAGCATCTTATGGCGAAGTTCAATCCGGTGGTGGTGGTGTGCGGCGTGACAACCCTTATTGCGAATGTGCAAACCCTCTCCACGCACCGCCTCTCCTACGCTCCCCCCTCTCTCTCCTCTAGGCATCCCTCCCGTGGTGTTTACACATCCCATTGAGCATGCCGTCCCCTCCCCCCTCTCTCTCTAGGCATCCCTCCCCGCCGCGGCGACCACACCCCCCATAGCGCATGCGCGTCCCGTCCCTCCTCCCTCCTCTCCTACGCTCCCCCTCTCTACCCTCGGAACGCCGACGCCGACCGCGTCTGCTAGCGAGTTTCTTGATTCAAAAAACTGGCAGATCCCACGCACTGTGGGAATCAATGAAATGCGAAGCAGCCAGCAAGGAGCAAATCATGCTGTACATAATGTGCTTGTCATGATGTAACATGTTAAAACCTGTCATTTATGTTCGTCATACAGTCACGTCACGCAAAAAATTGAAGAACACTTTGTACATTCCAAAGTGTCTTCGGCGAAAGCTTGTGACCATTCGACTGACTATGTCATATCTTTTTGTTTTATACTCTCAGTGGTATTGCACACAAACGGAATGTGTGCTTGTTTTGTTTTTTTTTAATTTTTTACCACGAATCGCATCGAGACGCGAGACTAATCTGCCTCGTTTTCGCGTGCGTTCGTATTCTCGCGCATTGCGCATCGTGCAGACGCCATCCGCGTTCCAGCGCTTAAATTGACGGACACTTTGTAAATTCCAAAATGTGTTCCACGAACCCCTGTGTCCATTGAGACGGGGTCGGTCAGAAAGGAAGGCGATGGGCACGTCTCCCTCCTTGCATGATTGCACACGGTGGGTACAAAGACGCTACGCAAGCAAAGCGCGACTCCAACGCGACCGGCGTCCGTTTACGCGCCCCGGCGGCCAGCTGGCACCGTCCTAGGGCACGGATGGAGGGAAGGATGGACGGATGGATGGGCAGACGCACGTACGTGAGCAGGAGACATTAAAGGCTCTCGCCTTAAAATACCAATTTTGGTGTATATCAAGCTAGCGAACGGGACGCAAGCGCACCATCAGTGTGGCATGTACATGGCATTGTAAATTACATGCATGCCAATATTTTCAGGTTACCACCTGCCACTTATGTTCGCTATACAGTCAGGCCCCGCAATACAAGTTTTGGTGTATATCAAGCTGGCGAAACGGCCGCGAGCGCGCCAGGAGCGTGGCATGCAAGTCATGTTACACATGACCTGTCATGATTTCCATATTACCACCTGTCATTTATGTTCGTCATACAGTCACGTCACGCGGTACCAAATTTGGTGTATATCAAGCTAGCGAAACGGCCACGAGAGTACCATGGGCGTGGCATGCAAGTCATGTTGCACATGACATGTCATGACTTCCATATTACCACCTGCCACTTATGTTCACCATACAGTCACGTCACTCAATACTGAATTTGGTGAATATCAAGCTAGCGAAACAGCCGCGACGTGCCATGAGCGTGGCATGCAAGTCATGCCGCGCATGACATGCCATGATTTCCATATACCACTTGTCATTCATGTTCGTCATACAGTCACGTCGCGCAATACCAAATTTGGTGTATATCAAGCTAACGAAACGACCGCGAGCGTGCGAAAAGCGTGGCGTGCAAGTCATGTTGCACATGACATGTCATGATTTCCATATTACCACTTGTCATTTATGTTCATCATACAGTCACGCCACGCAATACCAAATTTGGTGTATATCAAGCTAGCGAAACGGCCGTGAGTGCACCATGAGCGTGGCATGTAAATCATGTTGTACATCACATTCAGGTCATGATTTTCATATTAACACCTGTCATTTATGTTGGTCATGCAGAAATGTATCATCGTATCAAATTTCAGATATATTAAGAAAATGGCCTCGGGAGCAGTACGGCCATGGCGTGTAAATCATACTTTTCATGACAAGTTAGACATGATTTTCCTGATATGACCAGTCATTCATGTTCGTCATACAATCATGTTATGCCATACCAATTTTGGTATAAGTTCCATTAACGATACGGCCAGGGGAGCGCAAAGTCGTAGGCGGCCTCCTCCCCTCTCTCGCCTCGCGACTTTGCGAGGCGAGAGAGGGGGGGAGGGAGCGTAGGAGAGGGGAGAGGGGGGGACGCGCATGCGCAGTGGGAGTGTGGACGCCGCGGGCAGGTATGCCTATAGGAGAGAGGGGTAGCGTAGGAGAGGAGAGAGAGGGGGGGGACGCGCATGCGCAGTGGGAGTGTGGACGCCGCGGGCCGGGATGCCTAGAGGAGAGAGGGGGGGGAGCGCAAGAGGGTAGAGAGGAGGGGAGGCGCATGCGCACTGAGGGTTTGGTTGCCGCGGGGAGGGATGCCTAGAGGAGAGAGAGGGGGGAGAGGAGGTTTTAATTTTTATTTTTTTGAAAGGGTTTGCGCATGCGCAGTAAGAGTGGTCACGCCGGCACACCATCACCACCACCGGATTAAGCTTCACCATCAGATGCTTCACATCTAAAACCCACTGCACGCGCTGTAGAACCGTTCACTGGCTACCCCGTATATATAGGCACTGGATCTTGACCTCCAAGGTTGTGCCGGTGGGAGATTTCTCCTGTGCGTTGTCGAACGATAAAAATTACACCATCTCCCGCTAAAGGGAACCATGTGTAGATGTGAAGCAGCGGGCGCTAACGCTTACACTGGCGGCGGCGTTGACGCTGGCGCTCATCGGAGCGTTGCGCAGGAGAGAAAACTGGGGAGGCGCAAAGCACGCAGTGATGGAGCGGTGTTTTCTACTGGAACATGCCAATCGCTGCTAATGGGCAATGAGAGACAGAAGACTCCGACTGGACACAGAGACCCGCAGTCCGCTTTTAGTTAACGCGCACGCTGCGAAAATTTTTATTGTTCAACAACGCACAGGAGAAATCTCCCACCGGCACCAGCATGGAGGTCAAGATCCATTGCCATATATACGGGGTAGCCAGTGAACGGTTGTGCAGCGCGAGCAGCCGGTTTTTTCAACCAAGAAACTCGCTAGCAGACGCTGCCTGCGTCGGCCTCGCGAGGCGAGAGAGGGGGGGGAGCGTAGGAGAGGAGAGAGAGGGGGGACGCGCATGCGCAGTGGGAGTGTGGACGCCGTGGGCTGGGATGCCTAGAGGAGAGAGGGGGGAGCGTAGAAGGAGAGAGGAGGGAAGGCGCATGCGCAGTGAGGGTGTGGTTGCCGCGGGGAGGGATGCCTAGAGGAGAGAGAGAGGGGGGAGAGGAGGTTTTTATTTTTATTTTTTTTGAAAGGGTTTGCGCATGCGCAGTAAGGGTGGTCACGCCGCACACCACCACCGGATTAAGCTTCGCCATAAGCTTCGCCGGATTAAGCTTCGCGATTTCTTACCCGACATGAAGCCTACATAGGATAAGTTTGCACCGCACTTTCATGCAGTGGCGTAGCTCAGTGGTAGAACGCTGGGCTGCCACGCAGAGGACCCGGGTTCGATTCCCAATCTGTCATACATAAATTTTCATTTAGTTTTTTTCTTATTTCGTGCGATATTGGTTACGGACACCGGCGGCGGCAGCGGCGGCGGCTGCGGCGGACAACTACGGCGCAAAAACGACCCTTCTTGTGATGTCATAACAGCTTTCGCGGTAAAAAAAAAGGAACACAGGGCACACTTGGCATCAGAAGCCACCGCGAGGCAGGAGACAGAGGGCCCATTCCACGTGCCACAGTTTAAAAGAAAAAAAAATTCAAACAGTGTCGGCTTCTGCAATGTGGACACTTGCAGCGCGTTACTCAAATACAAAGACGTAACAACTATGACAGTTGTTAGTTCACGCTTGTCGTGTGTATAAATATTCGTTCTTTTCGATCGTCCTGCTTCGTGCTGCAGCGGCTTGCTGCAAGTATCCAGCTGCTTGTCGTTCTTCTTGTTACATTCTAATTTCTTGCTATCGCATTCACTCCTTCGCCATAGTCTCGAAACTCTGACTTTTTTTTAATTTAAATATACCAGCTGCTAGAGAACGGTTTCTACTCACGCAAACAAACAACGACCGAAGGGAGGAGAAAGTGTACATGTTAACTGATTCTGCTGTGCCAGCATGGCAAGAAGACAAAGAACGCGAACTTCAAGCAAAGAATGTGAACTTTTACAATATCAGTAGGATAGAAAATCGGGCGAATTGTTAACTGTTCAATTTAACGTAAAGCGCGAATGCATAAGGAGGGAGCGCGAAAACAGAACATAGCTTCTACGATATCAATGTACGACATGGTAACATGTGCGACATATTTTTGATGGCTTTGTAGTTGGTGCACTGGTGCTCTAGGTAGCCTTTCTCTTGGTTATGTTTTCGCTTCTGAAGAAAAGCCGCACACATAATCTGTCAGTGGCGTGCTCTGGTGCATATATCATTGCTGCTTGCTGTATGTTGTCGCGAGGTTTTTATTTCGTCTGATGCCATCCTGTTTCCAAATTCAGTGAGAGTTATTGAAACATCAGACCTCTGAAGAAGGAATTTCTGCGCTGAAAAAATAAATAAAAAAAACGTCGTTCAAGTCAAAAGCTTTCTATTTCTTCTTTGTCCCCTCTTCATGAACTTGCACCGCGAAAAAAAAGAACATGGCGATTTATTTTACACTTCCGGTGAGGCTGAATTTCAGAAAGCGCACTGTCATTATAGGTCTTGTGATATGCGGCGCCTAGTAAGGGTGCGTAAAAAAAAGTGTCATGGCGCAGGTGCTCTGATTCATTGCTTGAGATTTTTTCATCAATTGAAAATAAGGGAAAAAAGCTGTGTGAAGTGAAGTGCTGCAGAGACACGCGCATAGGTAGGCCTACCCACGCGGCAAGTACTTCTGGAAGTAAGCCTGCAGATGTACAACCGCCATAGTTACCTCAATGAAAAATACTTAAATTTAAACAAGTAGTGTGATATTTCCTTTAAACGTAAGTACGCAGCATCGAAGAAGTCATTGCAGCATGTATTTCAGAATCAGAACTGCTAAAACACAATACCTTTTGTCTCACTCTAGCGTATAAGGCATAAAAACCACATAGTAAATGACCGTGCTCAAAACAGTTCAGGTTAGAAACATGCACTGAATCAGCAAATGTTCTTTGAAGCTGAACTACCTCCCAAATGCTAGCTTCGCAAACTATGTTACACTAGAAAACTAACGAGGCACCTCAGTGTAAGACTGCTCACGATCTCCGCGCCTTGAAAAAACTGTAGGCGTGCTCAAATTACATCACAACTGAGCATAAAAGGCAAGAAAATGTGAGCATAGGAACGAGTATGAGAGGAATACAAAAATTCAGTTTCGCCGCAAGATCGCAGCATTGAATGCGATAGCAACAAAATGGAATATCACGAGAAGAACGTTAAGCAGCTCGAAACTTACGGCACGCAGCTCAAGAACAAAGGACGCTCGAAGAGAACGCACACATGACGAGCACAAACTAACTGCTGTCACAGCTCGACACTTGTAGCGTGCTGCCCAAACAGAAACAAGGACTCACGAAAAGAATGAACAGGTACACAACGGAGGAGTGAGAACTAGAAATTGTCATAGTTGTTACTTCTTTGTGTTGGGGCAGCCCGCTGCCCCAACACAGAGTGCTGAGTATAATGTGCTGAGTACAGTGGCGTAAATCCATGAAGACCACAAGGGGGGGACACACATCTTGCAATGGCGGCCATTTTGTTTTTATATAGATGCTTTATTTTTAATCATATAAAAATAAATTATGCATTCATATAATAATAATAATAATTATTATTATTATTATTATTATTATTATTATTATTATTATTATTATTATTATTATTATTATTATTATTATTATTATTATTATTATTATTATTATAAAACAAGCATCGGCGCCTAATCAGAAAAAATAGCATTGAGTATCCAGTAGTAATCGACATCGCATGGCGAAGTTTCTATTAGCAACTAGTAGGCAGGCGCTAGCATTTTTGCAGCTGCATTATTCGGGTTAAATTACGCAATAAAAATTGTAACACTTTTTGTGATAACGCATAAAGGTATTCCCCATCGTGTGTACCGGCTAGAAGTAAGTAGGGTAAGGCGGGGCAAAATGAGACACGGGGCAAAACGCGACATTTTGGCTTTGCCGACCTCTATAGCTAATACGGAAAGGACTTTTCTTTGTTTCTATATTTCTGCGAGAGGTGCTGGTAGTTGTCCACCTTTTTATGTGTAAAAGTTGATGATTGCTCACAGCGTTCGCGTGGGAAAAATTACGCGGCTGGTGTCAGTGTGTTCGTGACCCGTCAAAAAGGGGCGAAATTCTTCTCGGCCACATTTTCGGATCCGTGCATGAAGGTACTCTGGCGTCAGTACAACAACGTAAGTATTTATATTGTTACTATATACCACTAGCTACATACCACCAAAATTTCAGTTCACTTGGTGCGCGGGGCCAAAGCGGATTTTTTTTTTTAATTTGGGCATGTGAGGGGGGGGCAAAACGCGACAAAAAGGCATTGAATTGCCTTAGAGAGTGAACCATTTACTTACACTCATTATATATTATATTTTATTGTTTAGGAAGGTTCGGACGCACAAGAGAATATCATATAAAGCTTCCTGGGAGGAAAACGACGTGAAAAAGCACTGACTGCTGTTCAGGACACCCACTCCATTCGTGCTCCATCGAGATTTTTCCGCGTTCCCAAGGATGCTCTCAAGAAGCGAACGCAAATTTGGAAGAATCTCCAAGTCAAGCCGCTCACAAACACGTCTCGCCATCGACTTTTCCTTCAATACCAAATTTGCGCTAGAAAATTCGAATCTAGCATAGTTTTAAATTCATCGCCTCACGAAGCCCGGCTGACGAAGCTGAAAGCCACGAAACGCCCGTGCAGTTCTTCACCAAAACGGCAAAAGGAGGCGAAGAAGATGCGTCAGATTATATCTAGCGTCCAATCGTTGAATAATCCAATGAAGTGCAAGCTTTCAACAAAATACAATAATAGCACAAACAAAGACTGGTGGTGTTTGATCTGCAAGGAGTTTTGGAGCAAAACAGCACCGGATTCTGTCTGGATTCAATGCGTGGAGTGCAACGACTGGGGTCATGAAGGCTGCGTGAGAGCCCACGGAGTTTAATTTCAAGTGCTTCTACTGCAAAAACTGAAGGGTTAAATTTTTTTCACACTGTCTCGTTTTGCCCCGCAGGTTGGGGCAAAATGAGACATCTGTTGCATTTTTTATTTCTTTTTAAAATAAACTTTTTAACAGTGGCAACATGGTCATATTTATGTAGCACATACCTTGTACCCAAAGGAAAGTTTCTGCATTGTCGTTTAGGGGTAAAGAGTGAAATAAAAATAAATATTCACTATTTTCAAATTTTTGTCTCATTTTGCCCCACCTTACCCTACTTAGTTTCTGTTCAATGAAGGTGCTTCAGATTTCAGAGTTGGTTTTACGGAAAGCACGTTGTCCTTGACTGTCAAGAAATTCAAATGTGACAGTTGGACGACAAATCTCGAGGGGGGGACACTTGCATGGGGTGTCCCCCCCCCAGCCTGAACACAGGGGGGGGTCAGGACCCCCCTGACCCCCCCCCATGATTTACGCCACTGGCTGAGTATAACGTTTATCAAGATGTACACAATGTTTTGGGACGTAAAGCCCCAGATATTATTAACATGTAGACAACGACATTTGTTAGTGTTACTGGAGATTGTTTACGGGTCTAAATGCGTAATAGTTATCATGTACGTCAATAGTTATATGTCCGTATTTTGTCACACAAAAACAATTCAAACAAAACTCAGACAGCAGGTGTGGTATAAAGAACGTTTCAACAATTTTATTTCAAATTGGTTCCACGTTAGACATACCAGAGTTCTTCAATAGTTTGAAGGAATCTGGAAATACTACCAACTATTGAGCAGCAGTCAAACATCATCGCGTAAGCAGCGCCCGCAGAACAAACTCGAACCCATAAATTGTCTTAATCAAACATTACATCCCTATAGGCGCTCTCTCAAAGGACAGCTATTTACGGCGTATGCCAAAGCCTGAAAACGAAATAGACAGAAAGTTAGAGTCAGAAAAGTTTGTATATAGGGCATATTACAAATACAGGCAAGTTAGCCAAATGTAGCTCGGGTGTTCTGCGCTCGAAAGGCAGGAGAAATCCAGTAAAAAAAATTAGGACAGCTTGTAGGAAGTCGTGGAAGGCTGTGACACAGAAAAGATCGTGGGCACCTAGCTCATCCTGATTTGGCTAGGATTGTTCCCTTTCACCTGCCTCTTTTCTACTCCATGCTATATTATTCTATGAACGGCTATGCTTGTTATCCTGTCTTGATCTTTTTAACACGAAAGTGTTTTATGCCGGGGTCCACCAAAACTTTAGTGACGTATTTTCCTCACGGATATTACGTGCATAAAATGAATGCTGACTGATGAGAAAGAAAAAACTAAGCGAAAAAGTTCCGCCGCCGGTAATCGAACCTATGATCTCTCGGTCTGCGACGATAAACACCCGGCGATCTTCCGAGTAAGCTACCGTGGCACATGCCCGATACGCCACAAACGCACCTTATATCTCTAACACATTCTCTATCGCGTGGTGCTCCCTGTTGGTGGGCCTAGGCGGGGCGAGGTGATGCCGCCGTCTGTGAGGGGTGCAGTGAAGTAATGCATCATGACACTCACTAGCACTGATTTGGAACGATTCGGCGACGACGCAGCTAAAGCATGGTCCCCGAGATTGCGCGCAATCTCGGAAGTTAACGCTTCTCGATACCAGCGAGGAACTCTAGCCGCCCTGGCATCGGGGAGTCACTGTTACGTTCTTTGCTTTGCGCTGCGTGTTAGCGTGTGACTCCTCGTTGTCGGTGTAGTGCAGCTTTCACATGCACCAACGGTGTTTCTCCACCACCGGACTGCTTCGAGTGCGAGCGCACCACCTCATAAAACTGCTGTAATAGGCGCTGCATGAAGGCAACGATGTCGACGGGCGAATGACGTGCCTTGGTGGAGCGAGACAGAGGCTAGCGGGCATGGGACGCCAGCGCGCGTTCGCGGCTCAAGCTACGAACATCTGCCTCCCGTGTTGCTGAAGCACAGGGTCGTAGTGTATGCATAAGCACAGGCATTGGTTACCCTATTACTTGACATCGCACACCGTGCCGTTCCTTTCCTTAATTGAAGACGCTATTTAGAAGTGCATATCGAGTAGTAGTGTTTATTTTCTTGTAATCTTTGCGCGTTATTCACGATACGCTGTGTCCATGTATATGTCAACAATTGCAGCTACCACAATCGTTAAACTATGACCATGGGCGGTAGTCGTCGTGATGGAGATGTGCCACTAGTCGTCAACGTGGGTGCACCTATGTGAGACGGAGCTATACACCAGAACACAGCGAGTTCAGTGTGTGCCGCCATAATAGGCAGCACGTCGCGCCATCTGTTGCATGCGCGGCGAAGCAACACCTGGAACTGCGAGGCTAGCAGACGCTCCGCAGTTCAAACGCGAAACTTCCTAGCCCGAGTATGGCTGTAAGCATGTCTCGCGCTTTTCCTCGCCTGGAAATTTGTGCTGCTTTCTTGTGAAACGTTGAGAAGACCTTCCTCGACGGTCCGGAATGTCTACAGCACGTGCATTGCCAACTGCGGAATCAACTTTATCAGGTACGTACTATCGCGATGCCAAGAAACGTGAACAGCGGAAAACGTGGCTTTCGACTCGGTCGAACTGCGACATGCCTTGACTGTCGCTAAGCAAAACTTGTGCGTTCAGCCGGTGTCACCGTAGCGCTAGAATCCCGCTACGACTTGCGCTCATGCACCGCATGTGTTTATCATTTGCCAGTCATGCCTGGCACTCGGAACCCACACACGCGGTGCACGCGGTGCGAAAGTGCCCGCCAGCGCAAGATTTAGTGCTACGCGGGCTGAAAGCACAGATTCGCCTAGCGACAGTCAAGGCATGTCGCAGTTCGACTGAGTCGAAAGCCACGCTTTCCGCTGTTCACGTTTCTTTGCATCGCGACAGTACGCCGTTACATTTGTACTAAACGTGCGCAGTGTGCGTGCACGCGTGAGTCCTAATATCTCCTATTATTGGCATGCGGCCTGCGAAAGAGTACGGCAATGATTTGGGGCGGCATAGTACAGGCATACTGCGCGCAAATTACTGCTGTAAAGCGAAATAGCTGGCGTCACGCTTGAATACACGCAGTAAGTGTACTTACTCGTACACTTTTACTGGGCTCGTAGTTTTTCCTGTTGATTGCAATTATCCACTGGCGGCGGAGCTCCTCGTTTATGGTTGCGGGTGGAAATCTGTGCAATCTGAAAACACCGCGCCGGCACGATTCCCATGTTGTGTTGTCGTCTTCACAGACAGTGCTGAGTGATATCTTCCTCTTGCGCTGATTGTTTTCGCATCCAAAGACAAGCGCAGTGGTGCCCAGACGACTTACTGCAAGCGGGAGCGGCGTGAATAGGCGCTTTCTCGTATTTTAAGGTCCCGGACACGCCGCTTACCATGTAACAGATACACGCCTTGGCAGTTCAATACAAACATGGCGTCTGGGTGCGAGAGTATGCCACCGGGAGCCTAGGTGCCTGAGTGCGAGATAGGCATGCTCTGGTCTATAGCTGCCAAACAATCACATACATTGCACAAATTTGCATATATCACTAAACAATATGTGCTACTTTTGTCAAGACACGTTTCACTATCGTGTTATACTGTTTCCTATGACGGGGGGGATCAGCCATGTTTTTTCTGGCTGTGTCTTTCCATCTCTTTCTCCATGCATGTAAGCTAAAGTCGACCGTGACAGCTCTGCTGTAAAGCTCCTATAGCACATATGGGCTTCAGAATCGGGGTCAATCCCACTGCTCCTTACACTGGTCCTCTAGATCAGCGGTCTCAAACTCACCTCAGCCAGCGGGCCGCAGTCACGCAATTTAGTCCCGCAAGGCCCGGGACAATGCAGGAGGTAGGAGCGGAAGGGGGGGGGGGGGGGATTTGTACAATTTGCCTGCACACACTCCCATTTCAAAGAAAACTTTCCCACATCTCATATACAGGCCATTTCTGAAGGAGATTTGGTGCCAGGATTCCAACATGTCGATACCGATCTCCGAAAATCACTCAGATATGGAAGCCGATTGTGAAATATAATTTTTGTTCTACGGTTATGTTTCAAAGCAAGGTGAACACATGGGATGCCTCATGGAGACAATGGCTTCGACTACTCAGGTCTGTAGCTCACGAACATACTTGATAACGCAAAAAAATTTGGGGGGGAAGGCACTCATGTGAGGGCCACGGGCCGCAACCGAGAGCCTCGCGGGCCACATGCAGCCCGCGGGCCGTGTGTTTGAGACCCCTGCTCTAGATGTTAACAAGGGAACACACTGGCAGCGAACACCGATTAAGAACCGCACACTGCAGCTTCTCTTTTAACCATCTGTACCGAGTGCTTGAGCGGTGACTGAGCGAGTGTGGGGTTCATGACGATGATAATTTTATATCTACGACACACTGCAGACCTCGAGCATAGCAGCTCTGCTGTAAATATAATGGGAGTATTTGATGAAAGCAGGAAGTACTTGTTGCAGCAGCTATCGTGTAAGCGAGTGTTGCGTAAGTTATGGATTACAGTATGTCGAAGACATATACAGTAATTAAAGCTATAATTAAAGTAACATGAAAAGCCGAATGGAGGAGCTAGAATCAAATTACGAAGTAACTCTAGCCACCTCTTTCCCTCTGCGTCATAATTACGACTGTCGAATGAATCAGTCAGCCGTGGCACTTTTACTTGCTATACTAGCCTCCTCGGTTGGCGTTTCCTCAGAGAAGCGAAGGAGGCATAGCTTTCCCGATAGAGCACCATTGCTGCACATGCTGCTGGAACACTTCCTATTCGTCAATTTTGAAAGAATTTGGATCACTCTTCGTGCAAAAGATTTTCAAGAGTGTGGAAGTGGCGAAGAATGTGCATCATGCTTGGCATTTCTATGCGGCTGCACGCCCAATGCGAATGTCCCTTCCTTCTTTCTCTCTATATGTGTACATGCAGTATCGCGTGTGGGCATTTCTTTAACGCTCACACTATGCATTCTTCTCCACCTTCTGCATCACAATTAAACACTTTACTTTAATTGGCGTGTCCCTTTTAAAAGTTTCCTTCGCTAAATATTCTTGCTCAGCCTGTCTGAAAAAGACTAGTTTTCTGTGCTAGAATTATGCCGTTTTCTGTAAGTGCATCTGTAATAGATTAAGGACAAACGATGCAACTGGAATGTTGAAAACATTTGCGTAAATTGTGATTCATGACCATCGCTGAGGAAATGAAAAAAAAAACGGCTTTTTTTACTGCTACGTTACGCAGATGATGAAAAGAGCCATTTCGGCAGTGAGCCACATACTTTGGGTAATGCACCATTCGTGAAACGCAACGACATATCGCACAGCGACGCATTCCTTTTGCCACTTCTCATGTCACATAATGCTCCTGTAATATAGGCTCGCCCCTTGCAAGTAAAAACACACGGTGGCATCCTCTAGCGTACTTATTTAAAAGCAGCTGTTGGGACGTTTGTCTGGTTCTTGAGAAAGATATTGTACCTTCGAAACACAGCACACACAGAAGAACACAGCGCTCGACGCAACGGACGTTGCACTCTTCTTTATTTCCGTTGACCGTACCTCTGCTCTTGCAAATATAGCGATTCTGCTGATGTTTTTACAATCTTAAGATGCAACTGTTCCTTTCGCAGTACGTCATATAGCCCGCGATGCTTCCCAAGGAGGCCAAATTACACGATCACAGAATAAATTTGTTGTCGTCTCCCTGTTTTTTCCTGTCAATTTTTTTTGTTTGTGTATTTCTACTTCTTTCTTTCTCTCTGCATTAGGCTTTTTTTCTCTTTCTCGCTCTATCTATGTTTCTTTCTCTTTCTTATCTTTCTTTTTCTCTGTCTCTTTCTCGCTTGCCTCTTTCTATCTTTTTCTCTCTATATCTGTATTTGCTTTCTCTACCTTTTTTTTGATTATCTCTCTTTCTGCATTTATTCTCTTTTCGTCTATTTCTCTCCTTCTCTTTCGTTCTATGCTATGCTCTACTCTCTCCCCTCTTACTTTCCCCACCCTTCTTGCTATACTATGGTCTACAAGGCTATTATATTCTCTGCTCTCGAGCATGAATACCGGAGCGGTTACGACGCTCGCTTTGTGATCGCTGGTGCGCGGGTTCAAATGCCGACTCGCCAACAAGTTTTTCTTTCCGCCAAGAATTTTACTCTTTCCTTCCATCTCTTCTTTCTCTCTTTCTTAGTCTCTCTCAATACTCGCTCACTCGCCCATAAGAGTTCTTGCACCTCACGCCGGACAACTCGGCGCACGTGTTTTGGGAGTAAAGCAGAAGGTCAAGAAGAGGACGAAGAGAGTATGTGCCATTTCATGATGGCCATGGTTTTGTGTTCGTTCTGAACGCACGAACGGTTGGCTTAAACAGCTCCGCTGTGAAAGTAAATAGAGTTATGGCGAGAGAAGAATCGTTATATTGAATTAATGTGATAAATTAGCTGAAGTATGAAGGGAAAGCATTTTGCGATAAAATAGGGTAAGCTGATGTGACTGAATTAGAAAACTTGCTGGCTTGTTGATCGCAGTCGCCGGACGTAAAAAACGCAGTTCCACCTCAAGCACGAAGCAATGCGAGCGACAGGAACAAATTTTCAATCCGATACAAAGTAAGGCTAGCAGCTAAGTCTTTTGGATCCGATCTCGCGTAACTCTACAAAGCGCTGGTGTACGAGAATGCGTCTACAACAACAAGCGCAGAGCGGACAAAGGGATAAGAAATGGAACGAAGGCAGCACTTGCCTTCTTCCCTTTTTTTTTTCATTTGTCCGCTCTGAGCTGGTTGTTGAAGAGTGGTCATTGAGTTGTCGTCAGTAGCCCGCGCCCATGCAGATGCTGATGACCACTCAAGCAAAAGAACGCGTATGAAATGGGAGGCCACTACCTCCCACGCACTCGTTTCGGTCTCTTCGCCGTCGCGACCCGTCGCCTTGTCCACCAGCGGTCAACGTCCAACTTTTAGCCTACACAGGCTGACATGCGGCGGTGGTGATCAAGTTGTTAGAGCATCTATCTCCAATCCGAAAGGTAATGGGTTTCATTTCTAGTGACGCCGCGCACCCTCCCGCTTTATTCAGATGCCGAGAGAGTTACCGCATCCAGATACTTGATGTTGTGGATACACATTTCTTAAGACGGTGGCCTCTACTGCCTGCGCTATTCTATCGCTCCCCTGTACTCCCCCCCCTCCCCCCCCCCAACGACTCAGCGTCTTGCTACCTGGTGTGTTGCAGAAATGTGCGTATTACCTCTCCTGAAACCACTACTAAGATGGCATCTGCTTCGTACGTTCTTTTGTTACAATGGAAACAGAGACGTTAGAGGTTCTATACTCCTCCGTCAGTAAGTGATCTGTCAGGTATCCTACGAGGAGGGAGCAACAGCAACAACAGTATCAGTATGGTCCTTACTATTCGGGGGAGTTCGCAATTACAGCTTGGTTTAAAAAAATTAATCTGGAAGTTTCAAGCACCGCACGTCCGCCCCATTCTCTTGAGCTGTAAATCAACATAGGCTCCCGTTTTCCTTGTTACAGTTGTCACATAGAAAACTAACATAGTGATCGAATCTTGCTCTCTCACACTAGACCTCTTTCCATGAAGCACTGGCCCCTATGCATCACTAAGGCCGTATCGTCAAATCCATGCATTTACGTTCATTGCTCTCTTCAGCTCTACGATTCAACACGAATTTCATTTCGGAGATGTCAGGCCGCTTGCCTTGACGATAAAACAACCAGGTTCCACCTAAGAACGGCTTGTAAAACAATCCCAGACACGGAGGCATGTCCACTAAATAGGTCTCAACAACGGACTGAAGCAGACGGACAAGTCCTTCCAAAGCCTTTCGCAAATCCGTTCCCCTTGTCGACTTTGTCATCAGATCAAGAAAACAGCCCTTCCGACTAGTGTTTTCTTATTTCGGCTCTTTAGTGGAGCTGCAAGGAAAAAGAACCAAGTAAACACGGTCACATGTGAGGACTAGCATTCCCGGCACTAAAACAAGAGGAGGTCTAAGAAAAATACCAGAACGAAAGAATGTAAGCGTGGGAGTGAAACCTGAGCGATGTCAGAGGAGAACTAATACTCCAAGGGTTGGAGTAGGGCTGGGGAACAAGGGCTTTTACCGAAAGCAGTCAAGAAGCACTTGGGTTCCTCGAGTACTGATGGGATTGTCGGAGATGTAAGTACGTCGATTGAACAATGCACTGTAAGGTTTTTCGTGGGTTTGTAAGCGAGGCGGTGACTTTTGCGTAGGGGTTACAGAAAGAAAATAGTTCGTAGAAATTGAACTACGTCCGATGCCGCACGCTTGTACACGCTTGGTACATTCATTTCATTTCATTTCATTTTTTTTCAAGATGATGCATATCGAGGCATTCTGAAGCGTCATTGCCCTACAGATATCGTACGTGCATATGCAGTTGAAATGTAGTGACGACAGAAAGATTTTTGTCACCATTACAACCCGTATACGTACCCCATAAAAAACATGAAAGGAGGCGAAGTGAAATTTTAATGACGATACAGTAAGGACACATGTGTAATAAGCATAAGAAAGATTATCAGAAAGAAAGCAGTAAGATTATCTGCTAATGGAGAATGCTTCCTTGTTTCAGGCTTCCTTCGAATACGTTTTTATTATATAAAAAAGAGGTTGCAAAAGTTGGCACTCCATGTTCGTATGCAGCTTTGTACACTGCACGTAATTATGGATGTTGCAATACCTTTATGTCCCACACAAGAGAACCAGTAGCGAAACTAAACCAAGGCTTGTTTTACATGCAGCACAACCAAGGCCTACTGAGGCGCCAACTCAATAGCATACCTAGGTGCAGTCACCTGGAGCCTTTCACCTCCGCAGATACACTTCGATAAGTGGGATGTTCATACAAGACCTTGTGAGTAAATTTAGAGACACCAAAACGTGCATTGCATCAATTCTTATTCATATTTCCTGCTAGTTGTACCAGCTGGCTCTGTACAAACTCTGGTTGCACCTTTAATGTTCATGTTCTAGTCATGCGTCTACTTCGGAGGCCCTGATATAAGTACCATAATTGGCTGTTGTCTGACATACAATATAGACTGCACCGATGGTCGGTGTATAACGTCGGTGTATAATGTCGGTGTATAGTCGATGTATAAATAATGCGTGCGTGAACGTACGGATTCCTTTTCCACGACTGCTGACGCTCACTGTGTTTTGGCTAATACAAGGTAGCGTAGGAGCAATCCTGTATTTTCAAGCGCAAGCATTACTGGCCGCTAAAGGGTACATCAGAAAGGGAAATCGTGGACGCCTTCTATACAATTAAAGAGAAGTAGACATGCCTTAGCGATATATCTCTGAGCCTTACTGCTAAACAAAGTGGATTCCCTCAGTTGTGCGTTATCACTGTTAGATGTGGTGGCACCTAAATTCTCCTGCAAAAGTTGACGCTAACGTGCGCGAAAACTCTGTTGGAGGACTTGAGTCCTTTCTTCGTAAAGGTTTCACTTGGTAGCTGCAACAGCTTCCCATTGTCTTATTCGTCTTGCGCTCGGTGTTTTGCGATTGAATGAACAACTGTTAAGACGTCCCAACCGGCAATATTCCACACGTCGCCATAGCAACTAAGTGTGAATGACATCGATGGAAATTACAGCCATGAAAAGGCTTGCGTGGCAAAAAGATGCCTGCTCTCTTCCACATTACATTCTACCATCGCCGCACTGCGACGTAAGTGTGGTGCGTCCTCTGTAAAATTTATTTCCTATAGTCTGTGGATATAGCAGAATCCATTATTTTGCACAGTCAAGTTGATGACTCCAAACATTGATCTTTTTTTTTTGCCGGTGTTTTGTGGCTGCCCTTATCTTGTAGAGCGCGAATACTCTTCCGTAAGCCTAAAAACGAAAGCCAAAAGAAAATGGCCACTAAAGTGCCTAACCAATTCACGTTAACTTGCTTGGCAGTGCTTTTGACAGTCGCGATCGAGAGCATTAGAAAAAGCGGCTGCCTTAAGTAATCGATTTTAAGAGACGTAGGAAAGTTTTGAGATATCAGGCGTCAGCTAAGGGCAGCGTCTTTGTTTTAGCTCATCCTATATACGGTCGTTAAAGATTTTCAATGACTCGAAAACATTGTGCAGAGTACTGTGGTATAAAATTTTGTGTTCTTCGTGCGTTGGAAAGCCCCGAGGTTTCTGTCAAAGAAATGCATGCTCGTTAGAAGACGCACCATTTATTCTTTTTTGCACGTGAAATTAGCTCCGCGTCGGGAAATCATCTGGCATGAAAAATGTGGAATCAATATTGAATTTGGTTTAAGACTGCACCTTGCATTGGCCCCCAAAATGGATTTGGTCTTTGTCGTACAAAAACATATGATCGAGTTATTGCCGTGCTTCTAACCAGTTATTTCTGTGCTTGCAAAGTTTTTACAAAGCTTCTTGCTTCTCGCTTTTTTGGTTTTATTTTGTATCTGGTCTTTATCTGTTCGCTACAGCTATGGCATTAGTGCCGAAGATGAACTAACTAGCTAAGTACTCAGCCCGCGTTTCTACTATAGTTCAAGGAAACCCACTACTTTATAGTAATGGAGCTGTCTAAGGCTTCTCGTTCTGCCGTTTCGCGTGACCAGAAAACTAAGCTGCGCCTAGTACGGGCAACGCAATAACTCGGCCGGCTCGCACTCCCTTCGTTCTCTTCTTCATCTTGGGAATTGACTGCAAATAAAGACATTGCTCTTGGCGACGTACATAGGATAGTTCTAGTACATTTTTCCGTTACACACACACACACACACGCGCGCGCGCGCACGCACACACACACGCACACACACACACACACATACGCACGCACGCACGCACGCACACACAAAACCCGCGAACCTCTAGTTTGCGACCCGCGGCCGCAACATGGCTGTCTTCATTCCAACTTTATTTTATTTTCTTAATACATAAGTTCGGGTGCTAGACAGGCCTGACTGGTCTAAAGCGCTTGTTTTCGTGAAGCACACCATGTGGTCAACGTGTATTGAAACATAACCGTGAAACAAAAATTATATTTCAGAGTCGGCGACAATTTTAGTCATTTTGGCGATCAATATCGACATGCTGTTCGAAGCCTGGCGCCATGTCTCCTTCAGCAATAAATTTCAGATATGGGAATGGATTTCTTTCCAATGGTGACGTTTGCTGAGAATATGTACAAACTACCCCCCCCCCCCCCCGCCCCCCACCACCCGCTAGTATCTTCTTCACTGTCCCGGCACTTGCGAGACTGAATTGCGTGACTGCGGCCCGCTGGCTGAGCTGAGTTTTTGAGATCTCTGACCTATACGATTATGCAAAACAAACGCGCCCACTTGTCCACTGTAACAATGTTCGCCTGATGTTGGGCCCATAAACCATTAACGAACTAATTCTCCAAAGTATACGGCCGTGCGGGGAACGCCATATACAATACGCGACAACACTGAGAGAGTTAGTCAACTTTATTGACTGAAATTGAATATTTCAAGAAGAGGTGACGTTGACGCGATGGCCGACGGCCACCTCTTCAGCTATTTTGATTGCCCAGAGTTGGGTCTCCAGGCTGGTGTTACGGAGGATCTCACCTTCCCTGGTGTCGCTCAAGAGAGCGGTCAGGAGGTCCTTGGTTGGGGGGCTGGGGCGTACAGACCTGCAGTACGTATGCAAGGTGCTGCAACTGCGCCGCTTCTCGTACCGTATTCATCCAAGAAATCAGTGTATATGCTACTGTACAGTATAGTAGGATTTGGATATGATTGTGTCTGTTTCTCCACGTGATCTGCTGGGATTCGTTTAGCTTCCGCTGGCAGTAAGGGGGCGCTTCGTCTAATGCGACAGGCAACAGTGCAGTGGTATCCAGTGGTAGTTAAAGAGCCGACCTCCGCTTGGCAAAAAGCGGATCACAAAAGTACCTGGAATCAGCCATAGCACTGTATAATCTTAGCGTCACTTCGTAACAGTACTGATACCGCACGATAAATGAAGTGAGAGCCGAAAGAGGTGAAGTGGGTAGCCTTTTTCCAGCAACCCTAAATATTTTTATTACACCAACCCTACTATTACACCAACCCTACTAATAACTGATGCTTGTTCCAGCAGAAGAAAACCAACGCTGTTTAAATCGGGAAGGCGTTACTGAGCAAAAAAAATCACAGCATATCCACGAGTGAATGATGATGAGTGGGCGAAGCTCCGGAGGTTCATCGGTAAACCGTGAATCTTCCGTGAATTTTCGTCCAGTACATCATCAAAGACGTGACAAACACTGTGTGTATATATACAAGAAATTTTATTTATTCGTAAATTGATAGCTAGACGTGGCTTCCGGTCCCCCTTCATTATAACGGCTTTATGGTCGGTGAAGTGGAGGGATAGGGGGTTCTTATATGGCTCCGTAGAGGATTCCTAGAAGGGGAGAGAGGGGGTGAGCGTAGGAGAGGAGAGAGATGAGGAGAGGACGCGCATGCGCTGTGGGGATGTGGAACGCGGACGCCGCTCCGTAGAGTAGAGGATTCCTAGAGGAGAGAAAGGGGGTGAGCGTAGGAGAGGAGAGAGAGGGGACGTGCGCGCCTCTCCGTAGAGTAGAGAATTGCTAGAGGAGAGAAAGGGGGGTGAGCGTAGGAGAGGAGAGAGAGGTGGAGGGGACGCGCATGCTCTGGAGGGGTGTAGGACGCGGGCGCCGCTCCGTACTGTAGAGGATTCCTAGAGGAGAGAAAGGGGGTGAGCGTTGGAGAGGAGAGAGAGGGGGGAGGGGACGCGCATGCGCTGTGGCGTTGTGGGACGCGGGAAGGAGGGATGGACTAAGCCCCCCGCAAGCACATCCAAGCAAGATCAAGGAATGGAGTCAACCTGGGCGACAGGCGCCACCTGCCTAGCCATTGCTAAGCTGCCCCTCTATGCTCTCGGCTATGACTCTATACCTCGCGACAACTTTC
>JALIZH010024552.1:0-40451 GCA_030522465.1 Rhipicephalus appendiculatus
ACCGATGCTTCCTGAGCAGGTGTATCCGTACGCGTAGTATGCCGGTGCCGGCTTTGGTTGCTTGGCGCGCGCGCTGCGTACATTCGAGACTTACAAAGAATGATGTGATGAAACGCAATAGCTTCCAAAGGCTCACCAGTTTTGGTCACACGGGGCGCAATGAGAAAACCGGGGCAAGCGTTTTAGGGGCAAGCTCCTTAAGCCGTGGGTCATGCGTCCTCGATGTATGTAGTTGTAGGTAGCCACCTCTCGTTTAGTTCTTGGAATGCTGTCCGCTAGATGGCGGTACTTATAGTTGACGAATATATTTAGGGGCGAAGCTCCTAATGGCATCACCCCTCGGCGGTACTCGGTTGTCCATGCATGCATTCTGAGGTAGCCATTAGGCACTGATTTCGACCTCCAAGGTAGTGCCTGTGTGAGATGTCTCCTGTGCGTGATTAAACAATAAAACAATTCACAACGTACATGTAAAATTAAAAGTGAGCTGCGAGTCGTCACGACTCTCATCGACCCTTTAGTATAAATGTACTTTTTCCGATCTCACGTCGTTGATGATGTACTGCGCAGAATTCGCGGAAGATTACCGGTTTACCGACACACCTCCGAAGCTTCGCCCACTCATCATCATTCACTCCGTGGATATGGGTGTCGTCATCTCCAGTTCTCGTCTCGTTTCCGAGAGGGCGCTGTCCGATAGACATGCGTACAAGATAGCGGTTGGGTTAAAATACGCTAGATGGCGTTGGCGGTGCAGCTGCTCTCCGGATTGCGCGGACCGCCGTACGAGTGCGCTTGCCGGATCGTGCTGCTTGGCGGACCATGGACGACGGCCCGGCCGTTGAAGTTTGAATAAAATTTCACACACACTATCGCTTTGATTACTGCTGGGCGAAACCACTGAAGATTTCACGGTGTAACCATGATTGCTTCAGTCACCATAACTCTCATCGACCCTGTACAAACGCGCCCGATCTCACTTCGGTGATGATGTACCGGGCAGAATTCACGGAAGATTCACGGTTTACCGATGAACCTCCGCAGCTTCGCCCACTCATCATCATTCACCTCCGTGGATATGCTGTGTTTTTTTTTTCAGTTTTTATTCACGAACTATACGTTGGCTCGCGGAGCTTATGGCTGCGTTTTGGTTCTTACGGCACAATAGTTGCGTTTTCTCCTCGGCGCTGGGAGCACTGGAAGTCTGGCGGAGCTTCCATGGCAGGTGCGGATCCAGCCACTCATTTTAGGGGGGGGGGTCACTTGAAGTAACACCGGAGAGGGGGGCCGGGGTCCCGGCTTTTTGCTTTTGGTAGCACAAAAAACCCATTACAGCATAAGTACTGTTAATGGGTGCTTATAGCGAATACGCCGTTTAGATTTGCCTAACATCACGTGTCCAGCATATGCAGTCTCATCTCATTACAGTGCCGGACAACAGTATTACTGTCTCGCAGCAGTCCGTTACCATACCTTAACAATTACTAGCACAACATATTTGCAAAGCTGTTCTTTTGGTCAGTGGTAGCGTGTCGACCAGCCATGGGCGAGTGTGTTTCTCATGGCAGCCGATCGTTCCAGGCCGATATAATGTCGTGGTATGCATACTGTAGTATTGCTGGCGGCGATGACAAACTTTACGCACAGCGCTATGCAAACAGCGAGACGATCAGGGGCCGTGATTTGCTAGGGATCGAACTTCCTTCCCTAATTGCCGGTACCGGAGGTAAGAGCGGTGCGTGGACTGACGAATAATAAGACAGAGTGATGCGATATAGTGAATTGTTACAAAATGCGGCCCTCACTCATCGTAAAAATTCTTTGTCATTAGATACCTTTCCACAATAGATTTTTTTTTTTTGCGCGTAGGTTGACCAAGCGAAACGCATGATCACATCATGAACTACGCCGCCGCATAGCGCATATTTGTCTGCATTTTTTATTTTATTATTATTATTTATTTATTTATTTATTTATTTATTTATTTATTTTTTTTTTTGCTGTTGCAGCAAGCGATTTATCTGATGGATCTACCGACGAGTGTGCAAACAGCACTGGCATGTAGGAGCCGAATTTCCGGCGCCGAGCACTTCACATCTACTACCTTCTTCGAGAAAGCTGCAGACTTCTAGAGACGTGTATTCGAATAGATTGCCCTGCCTTCAGCGGATCCTTATGGTGTTTCTTCTACTTGAGATGACCACAACCTCAAATGAAACCCAGCTTGATTATTAATAATGCCACGTTAACTATCAATATGTATGGCTTCGTCGCTGCTGGCGGCCACGTTCTGCGCTTCGCTCTGCTCCCAGCGGGCCCAAGAGGTTTTCTATGGGTTTTCCCTTGGTCCTCTCGGTGAAGCGCCGTGTGAGCCTCTCGACTTGCTCCTCGCTGAGAATGTCCTTCCAGCGGTTGCTGCAGTTCACGCAGTTGATGTAGCACTGGCCGTCGCGGAGGTAATTGGGTGGCGGCGAGGTACCACTGGGCGGTGTCGTGACCGAGCAGTCGTAGATGAGCAGCTGGCGCAATTCTTTCAACTGTTGGTCGTCGCGCACCAACCGCTCGGCGGGGGCCGCCTAGGAATTCGCCGAGGTCTTTCACAACCTGCACACAGGCCCGAACGCATTGGCACATTAAAGCCCTAACCACACATACGCGTCGCAACGCGTCAGCGCGTGGCTGGCGTGGCGTGTAGACTCGGCGCCGCACCATCTCTCTGTATGGAGAGAAAGGGCTCGCAGCCGGGCGCAGCTTCGTGTAGCCGCGTGCCCTGTCCCTCCATAGATAGAGGGTGCTGTGGTGTTCTGTGGTGCGGCGCACAGTCCACACGCCACGCAGGGTTGCCGTTGGGTGAACTTGAAAATGAACCAGAACTCAAGCCAAAAGTAGCCAAAGTAGCCATGCAATTTAATATTATCGCCAAATTTGTAGCCACATAAGTGGTATTATGAGCATATTCTTTAGTATTGATCAATAAATAATAGCATTTTGAATGAGTAAGACCATAGAAAGTCACCAAAAACTTGGAAATAACTTTAATGAACGAATCATGATAAATTCATTACGCGTGTATATACTTTATGTAGAAAATATGAGTTCTTGCCAGACACAAAGTTATGTTAGAATATTCCAGCCAGCAAGTCAGTAGGAACATGTAAGTTGAAACAGATTTTCGTTGAAGCTGCAGACCAAATTCTGGTTGTAGATGAACAGGCCAGCTAAATTTTGTTGCAGATGTCTGTTTTTCTTAAGTTTCCACGGGAACACGCACTGCGCATCAAAATTATTCGTAAAACTTGCGCGTGGCATCACAATGGATGGCGGGAAGCTTGAGCACCAGGCTGGCCACGCGTTCGTCACCTAGCACGCAACTTCGCCACTCCGTATTTGGAGACGCGCTAAGCGCCGCGTAAGGGTGCCTCGATGTTAACCAGCCTACTGGTGGGTGGATGACGACCATACCAGGAGCGTAGCCAGAAAGTTTTTTCGGGGGGGGGGGGGGGGTTCAACCATACTTTATGTATGTTCGTGCGTGCGTTTGTATGTGTGCGTGTATATATACGCAAGCAAAATTGAAAAATTTCGGGGGGGGGGGGTTTGACCCCCCCCCCACCCCCCCCCTTGGCTACGCCACTGGACCATACGCATGCGCTGAAGCGAGAGAAAAGCTTAAAAACAATGTATTTCGTCTGCAAAAATAAGAAAAAAATGGCTACTTAATGCGCCAAATCTGCACTTTAAAAGTAGCCAGAAAATAGCCATGGCGCCAACTGCAAATTTTTGTCGCCAGACAGGGTCGAAAAGTAGCCAATTTGGCGCAAAGTAGCCACCAACGGCAACCCTGACGCCACGAGACGACGCATTGTAACACGTATACGTCTGGTCAGGGCTTAACGCTTTTCTGGTACGGGGGGTGCTATAGCGTCGCGAGACGGTCACAGTTCAATCGGCGCACAGTGCAAGACCAGGTGATATACGTGCCACAAATTCTACTATGTGCACAAAGCTTTTGGGCATTGTAGCAGCATAGTTCTGGGTGAATGAATCATACACGGCACTTAAAATGACCTCGCAGACAAGACATACGCTACACCTACTGGGTTCGCGATAAACTGTGGTCGTCGGTATGTATCATGCACATTACGTATATTCTTTGCACTATTTGTACTTGCGGTAAATATAAAGCGTCTATAAGTTGTGTTGCAACGCACACGCACATACAGAATTACGCATGCACGTACAGAGAACGAGCGAGCGAGAGAGAGAGATCTTTGCAAGATACCATGCACCATAATATCAGAGCACGCAATGAATATATGAATAGCATCGCTGGGATCACAGGTGCAATGTTTGCAAAGCTGTCGCACGCATGTGTATTCCTGCAAGTGAAAAATAACCCAGAATTAACGCCTGTGTACCTGACCTACTTCTTTCTTTTTTTTCTTTTTTTTTCTTTCTTTCTTTCTTTCTTTCTTTCTTTCTTTCTTTCTTTCTTTCTTTCTTTCTTTCTTTCTTTCTTTCTTTCTTTCTTTCCTTCTTTCTTTCTTTCTTTCTTTCTTTCTTTCTTTCTTTCTTTCTTTCTTTCTTCCATTCTTTCTTTCTCATTGCGCAATGCTCCCTCCTAACTTTTTCCTTCCTCCATGCCTGGAATTGGACCTTCATCCCCGCGCTTCGCTGCGCCGCACTTCATTTGCTACAGGCAACGACACGCTCTCGCGTTCGTGTCCAGGCAACAACGAAATGTGACAACGTGCAAATGAAAAGTGACCTCAGTAAAAGATCAGATTGCCGTATCAGAAACGGCTGACCACCGACAAGCGCACAATCGAGAGAGCACCAGTTATCGGAAAACGGCGCATGCAAATACGCATGTGACCGGAGCAACTTCGAGGGCCGCCTCTCTGTACGCCCGCCGGCACCGGGTTTATTGTGTACGACGCCGCCACCGAAGACTGTGAGCTATAAGAGCTTCGCTTTATGTCTAATAATTTTCTGCGATATTCCCGTTCTCAGGGAAGTGCCAAGGTATGCTTCTATGTACACGTAACTAAGCGGCATTTCGTTATCGCTGATATATTGACATTCCCTTTTTTAGATGCGAAGCGGCTCTTTGACTAGGCTGTGTAACGCTGTCCCTCCGTCCGTGCGTCTGTACGAACGCGCCGCAACGCACTCCCCTCGCCGCAGATGTTGGAGCGGTGCCAAGTAGGTCACACCGCAGCTGCGCGTTGACGTCACGCTCCCCTCGCAGTGCGCGCTGACGTCACTCTCTCCCTCGCCTGCCGCGCGCTCGCCGCAGCGCCCGCAGCTGCCGCCTGACGCGCGCCTAACGTACGCGTTGAAACATGTCTGTACGTGTCACCTCTCTCTCGCTTCACCCTCTCCACCGCTCCCATGCGCAACGCTGCTGCTTCGCATCCCATTAGGGTTCCCTTTGGGAAGATGGTGTTTTTTTTTCTTTTCTGGGTGGAGATAATGAGGCGAAAGGCGGCAATCACCTGCTCGAAGTTCTTCTTGAGGTTCTCGAGCGACAAGAAGTAGTAGTTGGGGCTGCTGCGGTGATCCCACCAGGAGCTGACGTGGTCGAAGTAGTCGTTGTCCTCCACTTGGCCGTCGATGAAGCGCTCGAAGAAGTCCTCGAAGCTGACGCCCGAGAATCGGTATTCGGGCGCTCTCGCCGACATCTGCTCGTACAGTGACACGCAGCAGGCGCGGTAGTCACGCACCATGTACACGTACTTGGCCGCCTGACTAAGCCGCAGCTTCTTCGCCGGCAGGTGGGTCTTCAGCCTGATAGACGTTCAGTTGAGAGAAAAAAAGAAAGTCTGTCCTCGCCTGTGCACAGTCTGTCTGTCTGTCTGTCTGTCTGTCTGTCTGTCTGTCTGTCTGTCTGTCTGTCTGTCTGTCTGTCTGTCTGTCTGTCTGTCTGTCTATCTATCTATCTATCTATCTATCTATCTATCTATCTATCTATCTATCTATCTATCTATCTATCTATCTATCTATCTATCTATCTACTGTCCTATGAAAACTAAAATTTTTAGCATTTACATACCAAGACCACGATCTGATTATGCCAGCAAATGCTACTGATTATGAGGCACGCCGTATTGGAAGAATCATGCAGGTTTAATTTCGAACACCTATATTCAACGTTAACGTAAACCTAAGTACTCGAGCGTTTCCACATTTTCTTCACCTAAATGGGCAGTTTTAGAATAGGGTACGCAAAGCTTGGCGTTAGCGTTTTGCGCCTCTGCCTGTGGGTCAAACGCCATCCTCATGGATGGCGTATGACGCACGCGTACTGCCGGTGCCTCACAACGGCTTGCGTACGTAAGCCCTTGTGTTCCTATGTATTCCGCAGGAACACAAGAGCGTGCGTACGCAAGCGGCTTGGGGCCCCCAGCACTAAAACCCTCCAATAGCGTGGGTACCCAAGAAACGTAAGCGCTGGCCTAAACCGCCTAGTGACCGATTCATTTTGTGTGCTTCACTCACAATCAGGAGCGTAGCCAGAATTTTTTTTTTTTTTTTTTTTTTTTTTTTTTTTTTTTTTTTTTTTTTTGGGGGGGGGGGGGGGGTTCAACCATACTTTATGTATGTTCGTGCGTGCGTTTGTATGTGTGCGTCTATATATACGCAAGCAAAATTGAAAAATTTCGGGGGGGAAGGGGGTTGAACCCCCCAACCCCCCCCCCTGGCTACGCCACTGCTCACAATGCGCAGTAAGTTCGGCTGGACTCTTCCACTATACCCGCGGTCGATACTGGATATGTTGTCGGCTAAAAGCACGTGTGATGGGGGCGTTTTAATTTTAACTAGTCGGTACGTGTTACTAAACATGCTTTGATGAAAATCAGCGGACAATGAAGTCAAGGAAGGTTGCAGGTTCGGTCCCTGCTGGCGGTAAGTCTATATCACAATTACTGCAATACACTTAAAACAGTAAAATTAATGTCCCCTATATCTTCCTTGACTTCATTATCTGCTGGTTTGCATTAAGGTAGTGTCGAACAAAAAAAAAAAAAAGAAAAAAACGAGTCCTCAAAATTCTCTTCCTTCATACATCCTTTGGTTCGGGTGGTGGGTTGGCATACGCCCAGGAAATTGGTGTGAGCCATGTGACAGATCTTTTACACCGTTACGGGCGTTAAAACTTTCAGGGTGTCTATCAGCGCCAACCGGCGTGTGCGTAGGGTATGTACCGACCTGCGTGGCGGGGCCACATCCTCCACCTTGCGGCCCATGCGTTCGAGGAAGAGCACGTCACGCGAGAGCGCCGTGTAGTCGGCCGGATGTTTGCCGGTGTGCGTGAGCGCGTACAGCAGCAAGCTGAGCCAAGTGCCGCCCGAGCACGGGTAGGCGGTGATGAAGACGTCGCCGGGGTAAGGACGGTACATTATGGCGTACAGAATGTTGCTCACGTCGATGTTCCACGGCGCGAGCACGCCCTGGACGTCGACGAAGAGCGACTTGGTGCGCTTGGGAGGGTTCGACGACGACGCCGTTGTGGCAGCCATGGAGAGTGTACGCGAGGCTGTAGCCGACTTCTAAATCTGCTCGTCCAAGGGTGCACGCTCGTGTGAGGCTCGGTTCTTTCGTCTGTGGAGAATAGGCGAGGTAGCTGCGGCTTGCATGTACGCACGACGCCCGCGGCCCGACCTTTCGAGAACAAAGCGGCTCCGCCGGGCGTTGTGGTACTTCTTTGTCTTCTTCTATTTTTGTATCTTCTTTCTTTTCAAGCGAATTTAAATATTTACGTTAATTTAGCTGCATCCACGTGATCAGCCAGGCTAACATCTCAAGCATATCGTTTAAGTTTGTATCTCCCTACCTCTGTCCTATAGCCTTGACCGAACCCTTGTAGTGGGTATGAGTCACTGTTTCAGAGGAAAAGAAAAGAAGAAAGGGAGAGATGAAGAGAAGAACATGGACAATCCCCCCGAAGTGGGTAAGAGGCCAAATCATAAGGGCCAAGCAAGCAGGCAGGCATGCAAGCAAGCAAGCAAGCAAGCAAGCAAGCAAGCAAGCAAGCAAGCAAGCAAGCAACTTATTGCGCAGGACTACCTGCTAAGAATGCAAGCAAATGTCGTCATTGCCATAGGCGTGCGCACGAGGGGGGGCAGAGGGGGCGGCCGCCCCCCTGGTCACCTAAGAAGGGGGGCGCTGCGACGAGCCTTCGCCCCCCCCCCCCCCTGAAGAGGAACACTGCGCACGCCTATGGTCATTGCGACGGACGCATCGCAGAGAGATGAAAAGAGTGACATCGGTATATATTGCCCTGTTCTCGACTGGTCCTTTTCTCTCCGAATTCAAGATTTCACACCCATCATTATTGCAAAATTTTTAGTGGTAGTATTGGCCATTCGTAAACGGACCACATCAGCAAATTCCGCCGTAATAATAACAGACTCTTTATCAGTGGGCAGTGCGCTCACGGCATCTGGTGATCCGAAAGCATTGAAGAGTTCAATTCCTAGTACCTAGCTGATCACTTAACCTATATTCGATTGGTATGGGCACCTGGGCATATAGGCCTACTTCTAAATGAAACGGCTCTCGGACAAGCAAAAGTGGCGTTAGATGTACCAGATGTTAATATTACCCCTACATCAGCTTTTGTTTAGCAGCGGCTGGATTTCGGAGGCAAATGATGATGCGAGAATTCGATACACCATCTCTAAGAAATTCCTCGGATTATAATAATCCATTGACACCCTGGAAAATTACCTCATGTCATAATAGAGGTCTTGAAGTTATAATTACTAGGTTACAGTGTCGTATTCCATCATAAAATTTTTGTTTATACACAGCCGTCTTGGCACTTTCCCCGCTTTGTTCTTATTGTAGGGAAGAGGAAGCAATAGAACACTTTATGATCTCTCGTCGAAGGTTTTCCGCATTAAGAAAGAGATCTCTGACACGCCATTGAGCATCATTGGATAAGATTTAACTCATTCAAATTTACTATCCCTAGGTGCACTTACCCTTGGGCGCAGCTCCCAACCATCCTAAAGGACACTGAAAAAAATTTTGACGCTTCAGCGTCGGAACCGACCGTAACGAACACAGATTGTGATCTGTTTCTTGAAAAAATGGCGGAAATGGACGTATGCTGCGGTTTGTGCTGCGGTTTTTAAAGAAACGGTTGGGCAGTCCGTAAAGGAGAACTCGGTGTTTCCGTTCAGTTGCTCCTTCCGTAAAAGATGTGGAAATAACGTCAATAGACTACGTATGGCCACGTGGTGCGCTAGCATCCGGCAAGCCGGAAGCAGCGCCATTGGCACTTTTAGACACGTCGGCTGTGGTGCATGGTGTGGCGTCGTGCGGTATTTTGTGGTTCTTGTTTGTGCGTAGCGGATTGTCATCTTGTACGTTTGATTGCTAATGGGTGCGGTGTGATCAAAGATGTCGTCCGTATGTTGTGTGTTAGCCATTCCTCTTCTCAGAGAAATTGGCTGTACGCTCTCGAAAATGGATACGCCGAAGCTCAACCATTACACTGCAGTGTATTATGCGCCATTGTTGGCGGTCAGCGATCTTGTCACCACGAATGTTCCAGGCAAGTGCTCGATTTTAGATGCGAAGCAGCTCTATTGACTAGCCTGTGTAACGTTGTCCCTCCGTGCGTCCGTACGGACGCGCCGCAACGCGCCCCCCTGGCTCCCCTCGCCGCAGGTGTTGGAGCGGTGCCAAGTAGGTCACGGCGTTAACGTCACGCTCCCCCCTCGCAGTGCGCGCTGACGTCACTCTCTCCCCTCGCCTGCCGCGCGCTCGCCGCAGCGCCCGCAGCTGCCGCCTCGTCCGTTCGCCCGCAACACCTGCCGCTACCGCCGCTCGCTACACCGCCGACTCGTCGGTTCACGCGCAAAAAAATTAACACCATCTTCCCAAAGGGAAGCCTGATGGGATGCGAAGCAGCAGCGTTGCGCACGGGTGGCGTCACGGGTTGAACGGCGCTAACACAGTTGCTGCGGTGAGCGCTGGAAGATTCGTTTGAAGCGATGGCTGGCGTAGGTCTTGTCGTTTCTTCAGAGTGGACACGGGCGCTGGACCGGAGCTGGCGCGTTAGCGCCGTTCAACCCGTGACGCCACCCGTGCGCAACGTTGCTGCTTCGCATCCCATCAGAGTTCCCTTTGGGAAGATGGTGTTAATTTTTCTTCTGTTTCTTTTTTTTGTGGGCGTTTGTTTCTTGTGCCAGGCGCTTTCATTGTATGTACTGAGCGGTTTGCCGCTAAATGAAATGTCGACGGGCACGGCGGCCGCTCGCCACCAATGTCGGCTGCGACGAACTTCGCGCTCACGCAACGCGTTGTGGGTGGTGCTTGGCAGGGGCCGTACCCAGGAATTTTTTTCGGGAGGGGTTTGTGTGTAGAATGGCAAACTTTGGCAATGGGTGGTCGCTGTGAAGGCTTGTAAAACATTTTAATATCACCCGGAAAGCTAATGCATGAAACAATTTTGGGGGGGTGTCAGAACCCCCTCAACCCCTCCCTAGTTACGGCCCTGGTGCTTGGTGCTCTTCGGTCGTCTTCGAATCTTCGCGGAGGGAAATGTTCGCGCTTCGAAAGTGCGCCGTCCGTGGCGCTCCCTGCGCTGTTATGTCTGCCGTTCGTCCCCATGTGCGTTCTTGTGATTCCAGGGTGCCGAACGTCCTAAGCTCGACACTGACTAGGCGTCCGTCGCTCGCTTTTCTTTTTGTTTTATGCAAACCCAATTTGCAAGAAAATAGAAAAGAAGCGTGTTTCGTGTGAATACTGGGGGATTCGTCTACTGGCCTCCGTGTTGGTTGTACGTTGACTACCGGTGGTCGTTCTGCCGTCGAATACACCTGCCGCGGTGGTCTTGTGGTTATGGTACTTGACTGCTGACCCGAAGGTCGTGGGATCAGATCCCGGCTGCGGTGGCCGCGTATATGGTGGAGGCGAAAATTCTTGAGGCCCGTGTATTTAGATTTAGGTGCACGTTAAAGAACCCCTGATGGCCGAAATTAAACCCCAGCTGTTGTTATCACTGCCTTTGAATGGGGAACAGCACCTGCGCAAAGGTCGTTGCAGCCGGTGGCGGCGACGAGCGGTCGTTAAACGCTTCGATCTTCCATTTAGCAGTGAACCACTGTGTACAGCGATTTTGTCACGACCACGAAGTGTATAATACACCGATGTAGATGCAGGTCTACCTGAGCCCGTACAGTTCGGCAGGACGGCTGCCTGAGTTATACAAGTATAGCAAGGTGTAAGTTGGTCCACGTGGGAACAAATAAGCGTGATGGCTGTGTCAGGCAGCACACGGAATTAACGAGACAAATAGGCGAAAACATAAGCAAACAAAACGCTCGCTGGCGCTGCTTGTTAGGTGGTGTTTCCTCTGAATTGCCCTGTTTTGTACCCCGCTTTAAACCCACACACACATAGGCGCATACACATCACGACGGTCTTTGACGTGTGCTGTTTCACGTTTTTCAAGTGGTACATCTTCCCTACGATAGCAAGAAGTATTTCTGAAAATGATGCCAGTGGCTCTGAGCGTGATCAGAGCCAGTAGGGAAATGTATTTAAAACACTGCCCCTTCTTTCTGGAGTTATGGGTCATGTGTGCAGCAAAGGCCATATACATATGCCGAGAAGGCATGTTGTCTTCGGGCGCCGTTGCAGACACGAGACGTAGTAAAAGGATGTAGAATAATTTACTTAACTCAATAACTTGCATGCCACACAGGCTTCACAAACGCCACACAGGCGAACAGCGCGTGAGTCTCTCCGTCAACGTCTTCTTCATCCCCTGGCCACACCTAAAGCCCGCGCATTTAACTGAGGTGCTAGCGCCGTTCTAACAGGCATTATAAAGAGTGTGTACGTTGTTGCTCAACGGAAAGGTTTTGATCACTTGTTTTTTCACATTCCTTTCAGGCGTTAAGAACCTGCTGAAGTGGCAGTCTGAAGACCTTTAAAATGTAACAAGCTGGTTAGCGACACCTATATATTTTCAGCAAATAAATTCATCCGTGTTTTGTTGAATGGTGCATCATTATTTATTTGGCATGCCCCGGCAGTAGTGGTGCAAGCATGCACAGTACATGCAGACAGCATTGTTGAAACAGCACTGTAAAACGTACAAGCACACTTGTATAGAACCGTATAAATTTCTGATTTGTACATTGAATATGATAAAACACCCTATTTTGAATATATAAGCAGCATAAACTTTCCTTCGAAACATCAGCTGTTTCACAGTACTGATGTTTTACGCCTGCCCACAATTAAATAAAAGCTTGTGTTAATTTTTCACAAATTAAATTACCACCGTACAGTAAACTACACTATACTACACAGTACACTAAGTGTACTTCATGCTCTGTAAAACAAGACCATTCCTTTAAGATAACGATGCAACGCAACAAAAGCCCAGTCAAGCACAAATAAACCCATGACACGAAGCCATCTGCTTTCCATTCTGGCGAATAAAGAATAAAATGTAAAGAGAAGTGAGAAAATCTGGCAGGGGGTCACTTGAATTTGTTGCTGGGATAGTTCGTACAAAACTTAGAGGAAAATTTGAGACGTCTAAGCTCCACAGAAAAAAGACGAAGCACAGAAAAAGACGTTCTCTTCCTGTGCTTCGTATTTCTTTTGGTGGTGCTTAGGTGTCTAAACTTTTCCTCTAACATGACAGGAGTAACCACTTTACGAAAGCCTCTGTTTTCACTCATAATAACGGAATAATTACGGGCAGGCCATTCTACTGCAACCCCCGTTTTTGTTTTTTAAATAACGGAAATGCTGTATTTCAACTTACAGAGACATGCTGTGTTAGGGATAACAGAATCGCCGTGTTTGGGAATACACAGATGACGTGCACGCAAAACGGAAGTCTGCTGTAAGTGGCGATACAAAAGAAGAAATTACGGAGTCTCCGTGAAACGGAGCCTGCTCTTCCTTATTTACAGAAATGCCTCCGGCACCGATTTACCAGCAACTTCCGGCGTGAACTGCGACATTTTTTTTACAGTGGATGGTAAATTTTATTGCTTCTCAACTCGGCGTTTTAACGTCAAGCTACTGTCACTCAAGTTCTGTTCTCTTCCGTGTTTTGTATATTATTTTGTTAAATGTATCCTGAAGCGCCCATTGTGGTAGATAGATAGATAGTAACATTTATTCGGGTCCAGAAGAATCTTCAACCCGTTTTATAGGTACAAGACTGCGGGCCGCTGCCACGTTGGGACAGGAAGGCCAAGCCTCACCGCCGCATCGTAGGCCTTCTGGACAGCCCGGAGTTGGCCAAAGCAGTTGTGGCTCTTGAGAAAGGCCTGACAGAGGCCCTGACCTCACTCTCGGAGCTGCCGGTGTCAGCTCTCTTTCGTCATAAAGCAGATTGCTGCTATTGGTCCACAACTGATGTAAACCGAGAGCGTCGTTTAGCACTTCAGAAGTGAGTGAACGCGTTGCATGACGCGTGCTGACGCCCTCTCCTCCCCCCCCTTTAACCACGATGAGGGTCCATGGATATTAGGACCACAAATTGATTGAAATAACTTCAATGAGAACTTGTGGCACGCGCCCTAGTGCGCAGCGGGCGACTGCTCCTACTGGTCATAGTAATATTGACACATATCTATGCAGGGGTATTGGTCAAGATTCCGAGCTCTCTGACTTTCTCACATTATGTATTTTCTCTCTTTTTTTCTGGTTTTCAAGTAATCAGTGTCACACTGAGAAGGCATCGTCGTGGATGAAAATGGAACGTAAGGGCTGTAATCTTACATTTACGTAATATTTGAAGGTATTAACTGAAAGTTCAGCTACATAACCTATCCTCCATTGTGGGTATGTACAATGTTGTCGAATCATCATCATAATTATTATAATCATCATCATCATTCGAGCATATCGTCGTCTCGAGAGCAGAAAAAGTCTGAGGCCTCGTGAAACGCGAGCTACTGCTCCACGGGATCTTGGTCGACAGCTTCAGCGAAGCGGAAAGAATCGCGATGGGTTGCTTTCCGATGGTGAGTAGATAGACTCGTCAGCCTTGCAGCGAATCTCATCAGTGATACGGCGAGGAAGAGGGCGTTGTAATGGTCGATTGTATATCGATCTATTCGGTGCCCAGAATTTGCCACTGTATGCCAAGTGAGCCATCGAAAAACAGTTAATGAAGTTGACAATCCTGCGTACGCTATCTTCGAAAATTGCGAAGCAGATGAGCAAGAAGGGGACTGGGATTAATTCAGCAATACATGTAGTTGCACGTAATACAATAATTTAATTCGGCATTTGATTGCTGTCGGAATTATACATACTTGGCTGTGAACTGCTTTATCGAGAATTCGAAGAATAGTTAGGATAACATGCAAACGCACCTACGGGACAAAAAAACTAAACCTGCTTTCGGACAGTTTGTGGGCGCTCCGGCACGTGGATCGCTGTTATTTTTAATGAAAAAAACGCCATGAATCTGAATCTTGCAAGTTACTGTCTCTCATTGTCAATCATAATTTCGCGTATGTATTCGTGGTTATAGATATACGCCCTGTCGGCATCTTTATTTGTACTGGGCGTGTTAAATGAGATCAGGGAAAGACATCTTGACCGGGAAAGACATTTTAATTCCCAATCTGCAGACAAAACATAAAGATGGAAACGAATATTAAAAGTTCATTATATGAATCGCAGCCTTGCAAAGCACGTTAACGCAAGTATGAAACTACCAAGGAATACGTGGTAGCGTTACAAGAAAGAAAAAAAAAGACTTAAGAAAGGAGATGTCATCCTTGTTTTGTTAATTGTTGTGCTGGACCGTGCATTCCTTAGTTGCAAACCGACTCGCCCAGCCAAAGAAGGACAGGAAGCACAGACCTGTCTGTTATTTTGCAACATTTTGTGCGCAAGCCTATGCGCTTCAAAATCTGCTTGACGTGGCTTCTTGTGGCAGCTATAGGCGTATTTTGCAAGCAATCACTCTTATTAATAGAGGCCGGATATTTAGGCACTAAAAATGGCGTTTTAGGCGCCAAAAATAGGCAGGAAAAACACAGTTTTAGGCCCCCAAAATCGTAAATATAGGCACAATAAATTTTTATAAAAACTCAAATTTTCGAATAAAGACGTACGCGACCTGGTGTACGACAGGAAAGCAAACAAATGTTATATTTTATGATGGCACAAAGGCGTTAATGGTTTAGCATAGCCATGCAATGGTACCTTTTCGGGCACGGTTTCCAGAACACGGTCTCTTCTTTTATTGTCCAGAATGGTGAGTTAAGTGTCCACCATCGAATAAACACGCTCCTGGGTCTGTTTCTTTTCGGCATGGCTGGAAGGGCAGCACATGATTCAACAGCCAGACCGCTGAAAGGCCAGACGGGTCTGTTAGCCTCGTATTGGCCTGGTCTAATCCGGCAGGGTCAATTTCTCCTATATGTGTGAACACCATAAAGGGCCCCTTACCAGGTTTGAGCGTTTCGAGCTAGAAGTGTAATGCATGCACTGCGCGCTAACGATCCCGTCTGCGAAGATTTGCAACGCTACGCGCCAAGGAAGGAGGTGAAATGTCAGACTCAACGCTGGTTGCCCTTGATCTCACGGGCGCTCAACAATAGGAGGGGGTGAAGTTCAACAAGGAATGGTCCTGCATACGTCACAGTAGTACGTGACACTGCGAGAATTATTCGAGGCTACATGTGTAAGTTGTGCAATCCGTTGCTTGAACAGAAGAATGAAAGTTAATAGAAATATTAAAACATACAAACAGAATGTGTGCGCGTTATTATTTATTTATTTTTCTTCGAATCGAGAGCGATGCGAGACTTCACTGCCTATATTTCGTTTGTGTTCGTGTTCTAGCCGTTTCCACGTCGTGCCGGCGCCAGCCCCGACAACGCGCTTAGCATGTTTTTGGTGCATCGTCTCTTACAGCAGCTCCAGCGGTGCGACGCTGGAGCTGCTGTAAGAGAAGATGCACCAAAAACATGCTAAGCGTTGTCAGCAGGATACAGGATCTATGCCAGCCTCTCCAAACGCAGACGGATCCATCCCCCAGAAACAGGCAGTACACTATAGAGCGAGCGCCGAAACGATACAACACCGCTTGTGCGCACGACCTGGCTTGGGGATGTCGTGTGAACATAGTATAATCTTGCGTGCGCATGGCGTGTTGATGCGTCTACGTCGTCTGATCTTCCGGCTCCGAGTTTCTCTGATGCCGAAGAGGGCAGGGAAGGAATTGGGCTTGCGAGTGGCAAAGGTTTCCAGCTCACCTACCAACATCATTTTTTTCGCGGCTCGTAATGAACCAATTAAAAGTTCTTGTTGTACAAACCTCTTCATTAGGGCACGCAAACACTTCCAGTATCTGACTAAAATTTCTCATGTGACCCTGTGAAGCGCCCTCTAAGAAGTAAATTACAAACGAAACAAAAGCCATGTGCACATCTGATTTTTTTACCCACTTTCTATTTTCCCCTGACGGCACTCCATGGTTTCGCATTAGTTCTCCATATTCCTGCTGCTGCGCACAGGCACCTCCTGTTTCCTGCCCCCCATCACGCCCAAGTCTTCAAGTAGGTGCTTCAATTACATGGGAACACTGGACTGGAAAACCCGCGGTAAAAGCCGCCCGCCATGTCCTCGGCCATGGACGCCACTCTCCCTCTTCTTCCCCTCTCCTCTTCCCGCCTTTATTTTCCTCTCCCCATTCCACTGTACACGCTGGGACGTGCTCCCATTTAGGGTTGCAGAAATAGCGTCTTTTTCTCTCCCCCTGCTCCAACCGCTCGCGCCATGTCAGTGCGGTGGGGTAAGGTGGCCCGGCGCGTCCCATTTCACTTCTGCTACCGGTTGCTTCCCGGATGTTTGTTGAACTAGGGAACTAGGTTGTTTGCACCCCATAGAGTTCCGAAACGTTAATTTTGCCCGGTAACATAAATTACGGTCTCAAACTGTGCTCGAAAGCTAACTTTGATGTTAAATAGCGTTCATATAGGCACCAATTTTGAAAATAGGCATTTATGGGCACTTATAGACATTTAGGGCACAAACCCCAAAAATAGGCATTTATAGGCATTATAAAAACACTATAAAAGCCCTCCTTAACCCCTAATTCATGCTCATATAACAAAGTGGCACGATAGGAACGCAAGGAAAAAAATAGGCATTTGCCTAAAATCCGGTCTCTACTTATTAACTATACGCTACTGAAAGTTAGCAATTTTTGCATCCATGTGTCTAACGCTGCGTTCGTGTTGCAGTCCGGCAACCGACTGGGATTCTCGCAAGTGATCAAAGAAGCCCAAGTTCGTGTACGTGGAGGGCATCCGTCTCTCGCCCACGCTGACGCAAGAGAACATCGTCTTTTCGCTCAACTTCGACCCCCAGGACACGGACATCGTGATCGATTCGTATCCCGGCTGCGGCAGCTCCTGGGTGGTGCAGATCGTCTACCTACTGCTCAACAACGCCCACCTCGGAAAGATCTCCGAGTCGCTTACCAGGGAGGTTTGCTACCTCGAGGCAGAAGGGAGCCTGGTGCGTGCACCGTGAATAATTGACTGCTGCTTCCCGATCACTGGTTACCATTGAAGTTAAACGAGAACGTAGAGAAAGCATGTCTCACTCAAAGTTATATGCACCAAAACCAAATACACTAAGAGGTTAAGCATGAGAAAGGTGATGAAGACACAAGATAAGTCTCAGCATAGCACATACAAAATTTTAGTGCGATAAAGATGGCAACGTTGAAACAGTTACAAAAACATGTTAATGCAGTGATCGACTGGTTAGTGAAGACCGACCAGGCGATCATTCTAAACACACCAGGTGGTTGCGTGGCTAATAGTATAGCGACTGCATAAATTTCACTGCAATGACGAACAGCGTTCGCGTATTCTCGTACACTCTAAGCAAAAAGAAGAGTCCTATGACTTTTTATTTTAGAGTTCTGGCTTGCCAGGTCTATGATTCTCTTCGAATGTTAACTCTCTTTGGAGAACATTATAGTCTCTTCAGAGATTTGTGTGACCCACAGGAGAGTTAACGTCTCTCTTTAAAGATAGTCATGTACGTGGCATTGCAGGACTCCCCGAAAGGAGTGACAAATACTCTTTTGTTTTGCCAAGAGTGCTTAAGGAATGGATGCTTTAATGGTGCATACGAGTGATTGTCATATCGTGCAAACAGACGAAGGATATTAAGGAACGTGGACTAGCATGATCAGTATTGTCCTTGCAATGTATTGAACTCGCGCAGTGTGCTATACATTGACTGAAAAAGGGTAAAACAAGCAAGGGTCTGTTCATCTTTCAGCTGCACTGCCGCACCGCACATGGCAGATGGCTTTACGCCACTCTCTCACTGGCTGGTCCCAGTGAGAGAGTGACGAGTCGCAAGTGAGAGACGAGCGGGAGGTCATCCGCCGTATGCGGGGCGGCTGGATAAACATATCCTAAGTTGTATTGGGTGCTGCTTTACCTGCAGGTCGACTCGTACAAGGCTCCGCGCATCATCAAGACACACCTGCCGTTCAACGGCATCGCCTACACCCCGGCTGCCAAGTACATCTACATCGCCCGCAACGTCAAGGACTGTTGCGTGTCCATCTACCACATCATGAAGACGTTCCCAGACGACTACCAGTTTCAGAACGGCACCTTCGAGGATCTCTTCGAGTGCTTCATCCGCGGCGAGATGGAGTACAACGACTACTTCGATCATCTGCTGCCCTGGTGGAGCTACAAGAACGAGCCAAACATACTGTTTCTCGTCTACGAGACCATGAAGAAAGAGCCCAAGGAGCACGTGCAGATCATCGCCAAGTTTTTGGGCGGAGTAGCCTACGATTTCATTCAAGAACAGTCCAAGTTGCAGTCCGGTGTTGCGCATGTCCAACATCCTTTTCATGAAGTTAAAGACGCGCGACTACGCCTCGGTCATGCCCAAGAGGAAGTTCTTCGTTCGCGAAGGCGTGATTGGTCAGTGGAAGAACTTTTTCACGGGCGAGCAGTCGCGCCGCATCGACAACAAGTTCTTCCAAAGGACCGTCGACACGCCGATGAATCTGCTCTGGAAGGGAATGGGTGTCTTCGACTGACGGCGGTCATGTGCTTTCTTTCTTTTTCTTTTATATTTTTTTTTGGAAGTAGGCCTACATAGCTTTCTTTCTTTTTCCTTTTTTATTACAAAGGGACGGAGTAGTTTGCAGGTAGTTTGCAGTTTAGATCACATATGTGGGGCCGGTGGGCGATGAATGAGTGTTTCAATAAATTGTTCAAACTTCACAATTATTTGACGTGAATGAGGCGAAGATTGCGAAGAGCGTAGTGCTGGCGTGGCGAAGAAATGCGGATGCTATTGGGAATATAGCTGTGTCCGGTTGAGTTGGAGAATTTGAGATCGAGCGGAGAAAATAACTAGACATCGTTCAGTTTTGCACACTTTTCAACATGTAGGCTGACAAATGTTCGGAAGAGTCGCTCTAAAAGTGTTCATTTAGGCTGAGCGTTGTACAAGTGCAGACTACCATTGGCGCGTGGGCCGCGATTACGTCAGCCAAGGTGAACTGGTCGTGTTGCTTTGAAACTGTATCGCGATGCGATACAAGATACTCGGGCAACAAGTATAATTGTGATACAGATACAAAATACTACCGCAATTATTGTATCCGATATGATACCTTCCAAATGTATCTTATACATTCGATACATTCGCTAATTTGTTATTATAGGTGTATATAATGTAGCAGCAAGCACGTATGCACGGAAACGTTTGCTTCAAAATATATTAACTGCAACCATCTTTGTTTCACTTGAATAAAATGTCTGTTAGGAACTCAAAGATTTTGTATGTCTCACTCAAAGTGTATACCTGTTTCATTCCGAATCAACTTATTGGGATTGCTTTAAGCTCCTTAGCATGAGAGCTCTTTACACACACTGCTGTCAGGGGCTTTCGCTTGTCGCTATGTTAGTGGTTGCGATTCAGCGTGTTGCAGTCTAAGTACAAGAACTACAATAAGAAGCCTCCTACCAATTGCCCTATTACTGGGAGTTTACCTTGTCTGTGAACGCACATTTACGCAACACTGGATTACCGGGCCGGCGTATACAGCGGCAACAACGCTGGCAGTGACATCTTTTGTGACGCATCGTGTGTATGTAAAATATGTAAAATTGCAGTAACTTTCATATTCTCTAGCGTAAAGCATTCGTTAGCGACTCACTCACTAACGTGCAATCTATTTAACAAAGTGGCTGTGCTCACAGTGGACCCTTCCTCGGCTGTGACAGGGGGGTAAGCTGTGACAATTTTCTGTAGCGGTAGCCTACAATATTTTTCCTACGCGAGATTGTGCAGCCCACAGACGTCTCGGACGCAGTGCACAGTTGCACAAAGCGTCGCAGACAACCGTGCCTATTAACCATGCGCCACTTATAGCTCCGATTATCTGGTGATTACTCAAAGTAAAAACAATTAGATTGCCAAAAGGAAAACATATATAAGTAAAATAGAAAGGCTGTACCGTATCGAAAAATCGCAGTGAATTAGTGTAAAAATATGATACAAGCCGCACCTTTAATAGCTATCACAATCAAGCATGAAGTATCGTCAACTCGGCTGTTAAGGTAAAACAAAAGAAAATTCAGTGCCTATGCAAAATAGCCTAAAACGACTCGTTGGGACGCTCATGAGAAAAAAAAAATGCCCCCACCTCCCCCCAAGGGAATCGTGAGAAAATGCGAATGCATTTCGCGCGCGCTTCACTCCATTTATATATGGTGGTTGTGGTTCGAAGAAGGAAAAAGGCGCCTAATTTCTGCAGCCCGGTCGGCAGCACGGCGCAGCGCCTGTTTTTTTTTTGCTTTTTTTTCAGTTTTTTTTCTTTTTCTTATTTCTTCATTTTTTAAATTTTTTTTCTTTTTTTTTCTTTTTAATTTTTTTTTCATATATAGCTCCGCCGAGCTCCCGTGATGCGAGCGCCCTCACACACCAGAGCGCGCTCCTCCTCTCCACTCACGCTCCGCTACTCCCGCCCGCACCACCTGCTCCGGTTGCTAGGGGCGAGGATAAGCGCGCGCGCCCGCAGCTGTTGCTATGGGAGAGGGAGTGAGAGCGGAGAGATAACACCTGCCGAGGCCGCCGCGGACAACGCCAACGCCGGATGCCTGACATAGCCCTGACTAAGAAATGCATTCGCATTTAAAACAGAGGTTTTGGTGGAACAATGTTTCACGAAATCCCTTCGTAACATATTTCAGCTGGCTCCTAATACTCTTCATTATTACAATGCGAGCTAAATTTTCGCTGTTTTACTGAGCAGTAAACAGAATTTTCGTTACCCTCCAGACACGTCCTGATTATTGAATATTCGTCCTCATCATCGCCTTGACATGAACATCGTACTGAAGTGGAACGTAAATATGTAAAAAGCAATCAATAGCACGCAGATAGGTAAAGATAATAAAGATAGGTGCTTATTTGGGCAACACGGTACAAATGACGCATTGCAGAAAACGGACCAGAACAAACAATGCAGAGACCTAGGGTTTTTTTTCTGGCTCGTTTTCTGCAGTGCGTCATTTGTAACGTGCTGCGAAAATAAGCTCCCGCCTTTATTATCTTTACCTGACTGCGTCCTTTATTGACCTGGGTGATCAATAAAGTTGTTACCAACCAACCAACCAACCAACCAACCTAGGTGGTGGGTGAGATGCACAGGAACAGCTAAGAAAGGAATTAATTTGGTAACCATCAAATTTTGCTTTCAAGAATTCTTTGAATAAAGATAGCAGGATTAAAAACATACGGTACGAAAAGATATATTCTGTTAGGTAAATGCTTGTTCCATTAGAACTAGCCTCGCTTCCAGTGGTGCTATAGTTAGAATGTCATTTGCATATAAGTCAGTCTAATAGCGTTTAGGCCGAAGCTAAATCCACGAGATCCTTCAAATCACTGGTGCGTGAAAGCAGCGAGGCGCAAAGCAACCCCATTCTCACATTCTTCAGATTTCGTAACGAAGCACCATGCAGAAGAAACTTTGACAACCGCACCTATAGCGGCATCAAAATTTGCGTAATTGACACCCCACGCATTGGAGCATACGCGGCTGAAGACAGTGGCTAAGGGAAAATGTCATGGCCCTGACACAACAAAATCGAAAGAAAAATGACAAAACAAAAGGTCAGATGGACGTAGACGTTCTCGAGCTTGCATTTTTCGAGATGGAGCGAGCACCACTACGTGACTCCCCTCCACCAATAGGGGCGCGCCGACCTCATCGCTTGCCGTCGCCGAATGACTCTGGCGAAAAGATGAAAGAATACCACAGCCTTTAGTTTTATTCAGGTAGCTTAGTGACGCAGCATCAGCCTGAGAAGCGGAGTTCAGCCAATGTTTATGGTTTCACACAGTGGTGTTGGGACCGATGTATCAGTGTATCTTAAGATACACGATACATTCTTTAATGTATCGGTAATACAGACACTGATACACATACTTCGGGACGTATCTCGATACAGATACAAGATACACAAAGCAGGGGCGTAGGCAGAATTTTTTGGGGGGGGGTGGGGGGGGCGGTGGCACCTCCTTGATTTAGAATGGGGGCCGGGCAAGCAGATGTGGTCGGGTGCCATTTTATGCTCTATATGCAGTGGCAAAAACAAAAAAACATGGCTGATCCCTCTGTCAAAGGAATCGGTATAACACGAAAGTGAAACGTGTATTCACTTAAGTAGTTGAGCGTTTATTGTGCATTGTTTCGCCACAAGCGAGAAGGAATGAATGCTGCAGCAATAAATTGTAATGTGACGTGAAGAACGGCAAGCAGCTCGAAACATGCCGCGCGCACCTCAAGCAGAAAGAACGCACGAAATGAGCATACACAAGACGAGCACGGACTAACTGTCACAGCTCTACATTTAAAGCGCGCTGCTCTAACACAAAGACGCACGAAACGAACGCACAAGCATACACAGGACGAGCGCGAACAACTGCCACAATTATTACTTCGTGTGTAAGCGGCGCGCTCCATTCGTAAACGCGGCCGCTGCGGCGAACGAAGCGACCTTCGCGCACTCTTTAACCACTGTAACTTCAAAGCAAACTTGCGGTGGAAACACAAGGCGTGCGAAGCGCCCGAATGCCCCGATCAGGAGATAAGCGCGCGCGCACCAGCGACCACACCCCGTGGAGGCGCACGCTCATCTCAGCGAGAGGCGCGACGACCTTTAGAGCGCGAGTTCCGTGACACCTTCGCGCCATCTCGCTAAGTGATGACGAAAACGCGCTGAAGTCGAGGAGCTCCGAGGACCACCAACGGTATATGGTGTGTATAAATAGCTTGCCGTTAGCAAGCTCAGGAACGTACGCTCTCGTAGCCGAGTGGTTTCGCGCCGCGCGCTGCGGAGCTAGAGTTCGTAGGTTCGACGCCCGGCGACGGAACTTTTTCTTTGATCTCATTATGTTAGTTTATATTTTACAGCGTCATATCCGTGACGGAAATACGTCAGAGGAGCCGTGGTGGACCCCGGCATAAAACACTTTCGTGTTAAAAGAACTTTCGGGGGGGGGGGGGGGGAAGGGCTGGCCCTGTGTGCCATGCCCTGGCCACGCCACTGACTCAAAGAGTATGTAAGATAGTATATAAGATGCATGTAACTTCGATATTGCCGAGCCCTGCTCTGGGACGTTTATTTTCGGCTCAATACTGAAATAGGCAAGACTATTGAATACTATCTAAATAACGCCAAGCCTGCGCGGAACACGCAGCACTGTCAAGCTTAAGAAGAATGAGCGGGCTTTCTGGAGCCCGCTCCTCCTGCTTCTGGAGCCCGCTGAAAGCCCTCTTATGACTATGGAGTTACAGTTGCGACGTACGATCAACGCCGTAATCATCATGGGCGCATCAATAAGGATGGACTTCACTATGTAAGAGACTAAACTTGTAAGCTTAACAGGCTTACGCCCACACAGACACACAAAATAAGCTTAGCTTGCGCTGTAGGCGCAATGATAAGAGACACCGGAGTTGATGGACACATACGAAGTCCTGGCTTTTGCTGTTTTGCAAATTTTCTCTTTCTTTCTTCCTCTACTTCTTTCTTCTTCCCTCTCCTCTCTGTTTTTAGATGCGAAGCATCTTTTGCTCGGGGCTCTGTCCGTCCCTCCCGCGTCCCGCGTCCGCCGTCCCGCGTCCGGCCACTTTCATGAAGTAGGGAAGCATCCATTATGCGAACCAGAACACTGTAGTAATATGAAGGCCGTCAACCACTATCACAGTCATCAGAGTCATGGCCGGAGAGCACAAAGAGGCTGCTTAGCAATGGCTAGGCAGGTGGTGTCTGTCGCCCAGGTTGACCCCATTCCTTGATCTTGCTTGCATGTGTTTGGAGGGGGGCTTAGTCCGTCCCTCCTTCCGCGTCCCACACCACCACAGCGCATGCGCGTCCCCTCCCCCCCTCTCTCCTACGCTCACCCCCTTTCTCTACTCTAGGAATCGTCTACTCTACGGAGCGGCCCCCCGCTTCCCACACCCCCCTACAGCGCATGCGCGTCCCCTCCCCCTCTCTCCTCTAGGAATCCTCTACTCTACGAAGCGGCTCCCGCGTCCCACAGCGCATGCACGTCCCCTCCCCCCTCTCTCTCCTCTCCTACGGTCCCCCCCCGTCCTGTCCTCTAGGAATCCTCTACGGAGCGGCGCGCACGACAGGTGGTGTGACAGCTGCATACTCCGCTGGGGGCGCCATGGTAGTTTCGCGGTATGAAAATAAAGGAGCGCGCGCGCCTCATTCTTTCTCCTGTGGAGCGCCGCGATGAGGGCCGGGACCGCTACCGTGAAATGAGAGCGGCGACGTTCCTCCCGCTCAAGCTGATTATCTCCCCCGCTGCTTCGCATGCACACATGGTTCCCTTTAGCGGGAGATGGGGAAGTTTGTTTTCTATGTAATTTCTCTCTGTGTCTATTTCTTTCTCTTTCTTGCTCTTTCTATTTTTCTTCCTCTTCCGTTCCTCTTCCTCTCTCTCTCTCTCTATTTCTCGCTTGCTTCGTCCTTCTTTCTATCCTTTTCTCTCTCTTTCTCTCACTCTATTTCTTTCTCTTTCTTTCGTTGATTCTTTCTGTCTGCATTTCTTTCTGTTTCTCGCTTTTTCATTCTTTATATTCTATGCTTTACTCTTTCCCCTCTTTTTTTCCCTCCTCCTGACCCTCACATCTCTCCTCCTCACGCTCACTTCCATTTCCTACCACACTATATTGTACAGGGCTACGTTATGCTGTCATAGCGTGTCTCGATAGCCGAGTGTTTAGGACACTCGCCATCAGATCGAGGGTTCGCGGTTTCGAATTCTTGTGAAGAATTCCTTTCGCCAAGAATTTCTCTTCCGCTTTCTTCGTATCTATTTCTTTCGCTCTCTCTCTTTAACTCGTTCTCTCATCCATCAGGGTTATTACGGGCCACGGCGGAGAAACCGGCGCACGTACTCCGGGATCGAAGCAGAAGAGGACGAAGATGAAGAATTGGATGCAGCGAGCGCGTGCTCGTTCATGATGATGATCATTTCTGTTCCAGACAAACTAATTGCGGTGAGCGTTAACACCTTAGCTGTTACAAAAAATCACAGGTCTAGCCACTTATTGCCGACACTGTGGCCACAGCTGGGCGCCTGTAGAGAACACACAACGGATCCATAAATATGGACCTAACGCCACCACCGAGGAACCACACACATCTCCAGCAGCGACGACTCGGACTACGTCATTTCTATCACATTGTGCTTTCGAATCGTTTTATTACCGTTTCATCGAAATATATTTAGAAGTAGTACGGGCTCTCAATTGCAATCAAAGGTAATCAATATTATGGTCACAAGGACAATAACGTTGAATCGGGGGTGCTTTACATTATACACTTGTAATAAATATTTTCACAACACGCAACAAAAAAAACCGCCAGGCCTGCGCGGAACGCGCAGCACAGTCACAGCGAAAGCTGGGAGAGCACCATTTCTAAAACCCATTGCAATCTATCTTGGGGCTACTAATACAAGTATACGCTTGCAAGGTACCCACTACTCCATTAATTGATTCGGTGGCTGATGACGACGAAGAATTATGGCTGAGCCCTTTGTAATGGGTTGGAAGCATTCAACGAACCCCTCGTAATGCAATTCATAATGTGTGACGCCTGGTTACACAAATGCCATTCTGTGACGCCTGGTTGACGTTTCACTCTTCTGCCACGTTATATTGCGCATGTTAACGCGCTTCCTTCCCGACATAAATCTTGTATAGGGTTTTTGTGCGCCGGGTTTTCGAGCACAGGCATGGCTCAGTGGTAGAGCACTGGGCTGGCACGGAGCGGACCCAGGTTAGAACCCCGTTCCATCCTGAACATTTTTCCTTAAAGTTTTTTTTCTTATTTCGCGCGACGGCAGCGGCGGCAGCGGCGGCGGCGGCGGACAACTACGGCACCCTTGTTGTGATCTCATAACAGCTTTCGCTGTAAAAGACAGCGCAAGGATTTATGACAAGGTATATTCTCGCGCAGCATTCGCATCGAATAGCCTATATGGCGGGAAACACGTTGTATTCGCTCCACAGACGGGCAATGGGGGTGCTCTTGGTTCGCTCCTGGAAGACGAGGTCCATGCGCTTGGATTGGCCGCACGTGAAGTAGTTCTTCCAGTAGCCAGCTGTCGTCACGCGTGACAGTACCCGGTCGGGGGAGGCAGAGGACGACCCGGGAGCCTGTGCCATTCGGACCTGCGATTACCGCGTGTTCTTTTTTGCATTATAGTTCGAAACATTGTGTGTCCCTGGGCCCAAATTTAAGTCCCAAGATTTTTTTCCCTCTAGGGAGCTTAGCCCAAATCCAGGGACTTTAGCCCAAACTAAACTGTAACAAATGAATGACGCACTACAGTGGGGAGCTGCGGGGCGGGCTTTACGGTGGCCGATATACTCTGCAGACTGCGCTTGAGATTGATACTTAGGCGGACCAAGTTGTGTTAGGAATATAACGTCCCTGAGAGGCTGACGAATTCAGATGCAGCTTCCACTCCCGTGCCATATTTCTTAAAATTTTTTTGGCCCAGTGAATGCGGGTGCTCTGTGATGGCCCTATGCGAGACATCTTTGACAGAAATCTATCTGGCTGGAAGCAAGATTTACGAGGCTAAGCTGGCACTAGACCACAAAGGGACATGCCTGGGGGGCGAACCAGTACCTAGTATTCTGCGGCATAAGCGCTTCGTGCAGAAAAAGAGGATGGTTCTCGAGTCATCGTGACATATTTAAAACAGTAGAGTTAATATTAACGATGATCACCGTAGGCTTTTCTGGTATTTATTGTTCGACAGCGCAAGATGTCGAAGACTATCTGAACATCAAAGTCTGATGGGCGTGCTAGTCAGGTCCATCATTTAAAATTGGGAGTTTATAAGCCCATTCGACGTTGGATCGGTGGTCATCATGTCCAATGCGGGACGATGGACGTGTAAGCGGTCTGCCGTTACTGGTTAGCCAGGAACCTCCGAATGCATCATCATTCAGTTGAAGGGTTCCACAGCTCCCCAATGGTGCACTCATACATGGGTCACCTGAATGTCACCGGTCGTCTGGTGTCGGCATCACCCGTGGTTACTTTGCTATTCTTTTCCGTGGGCACCACAGGGACCCTTCCATTCCTCCCACCCGCCACTAATTGCGCTTGGGCGTGCCATCGCTTTGGCTTGCTCAGCGAACACCACTCACCTCCATGATGCGGGTGTGCTCAGGACCGGAGGCTATGTGCTCGAGCACCTCTTGCATGAGCGCCACGTTGCGGCTGTTTTCGATGGCGTCGCGCCAGCCGACGAAGCTGATCAGGCGCTCGACGTGGGCGCGAGACTCCATGCGCAGATCCTCGAAGACTAGGCACAGCACGTGCGGCTCGTGACGGTGCGCCCACCACGAGGACACGTGCCGGAAGTAGTCGTTCCCGTGCACAGAGCCCTGCAGGAACAGCTCGAGGAAGTCGCTGAAGCGACCTTCGCCGAAGTCGTAGTCCTGCGGGAACGTCACCGCGTCGTCGAAGGCGCACGCGCAGCAGTCTTTCGGGTTGCGCAGCATGTAGATATACCTGCGGTGCGGTTTGAGAGCGCACTTTCTTGAAGCGTATCGCTGTTTTCACGAGCTTGTGCCAGACTAAACGACATGTACGGTATTGTGTTCCCAGTACCGTGCGTTTTATAATAGTTTCATAAATTAGTGTATTTTCCGTTTCACGGAATATGTTCGCATCGTCACGTCTTGGGAGGCCAACTTGCAAACCTGGACCAGGCCCGGCGAGCCGCTATAGCCAGTGAAACACTGGATCAAGGGCCAAATCCACGTTAGTTTTAAGGAACTGTTAATAAACATTTACTCTCTTTCTCTCTCTTGTTCTAAATCCTTCACCTCGCTCGCTCGTGGGCATTACAACGTGTCGGGGTGTGTGTTTAAAAAAGTAGGCAGACACGAATAGCGGCAGAAAGGTGCGTGTTTTATGGGCGAAGCACCTTAGGGTCTAGACTTGTCCGTTGTTGGGCTTTGTCCGTGCTCACGGCACAGCACATGCAAGGTACCCACTATACGCAATGACGATGATGATGACGCTGATGACGATGAAGCGCGTTCCAGACCACACATTCTCTTTTTGCCATGGATGAAAACGAACGTGAACGCGCTTTCGCCCGGGAAAGGCAACGCCGACACAGACAACACCCGATGACGCTGATGACGATGAAGAATAAGCGCGTTCCAGACCACACATTCTCTTTTTGCCATGGATGAAAACGAACGTGAACGCGCTTTTACCCGGGAAAGGCAACGCCGACACAGACAACACCCGATGACGCTGATGACGACGAAGAATAAGAGCGTTCCAGACCACACATACTCTTTTTGCCATGGATGAAAACGAACGTGAACGCGCTTTCGCCCGGGAAAGGCAACGCCGACACAGACAACACCCGATGACGCTGATGACGATGAAGAATAAGCGCGTTCCAGACCACACATTCTCTTTTTGCCATGGATGAAAACGAACGTGAACGCGCTTTCGCCCGGGAAAGGCAACGCCGACACAGACAACACCCGATGACGCTGATGACGATGAAGAATAAGCGCGTTCCAGACCACACATTCTCTTTTTGCTATGGATGAAAACGAACGTGAACGCGCTTTCGCCCGGGAAAGGCAACGCCGACACAGACAACACCCGATGACGCTGATGACGATGAAGAATAAGCGCGTTCCAGACCACACATTCTCTTTTTGCCATGGATGAAAACGAACGTGAACGCGCTTTCGCCCGGGAAAGGCAACGCCGACACAGACAACACCCGATGACGCTGATGACGATGAAGAATAAGAGCGTTCCAGACCACACATACTCTTTTTGCCATGGATGAAAACGAACGTGAACGCGCTCTCGCCCGCGAAAGGCAACGCCGACACAGACAACACCCGATGACGCTGATGACGATGAAGAATAAGAGCGTTCCAGACCACACATACTCTTTTTGCCATGGATGAAAACGAACGTGAACGCGCTTTCGCCCGGGAAAGGCAACGCCGACACAGACAACACCCGATGACGCTGATGACGATGAAGAATAAGAGCGTTCCAGACCACACATACTCTTTTTGCCATGGATGAAAACGAACGTGAACGCGCTTTCGCCCGGGAAAGGCAACGCCGACACAGACAACACCCGATGACGCTGATGACGATGAAGAATAAGCGCGTTCCAGACCACACATTCTCTTTTTGCCATGGATGAAAACGAACGTGAACGCGCTTTTACCCGGGAAAGGCAACGCCGACACAGACAACACCCGATGACGCTGATGACGATGAAGAATAAGAGCGTTCCAGACCACACATACTCTTTTTGCCATGGATGAAAACGAACGTGAACGCGCGCTTTCGCCCGGGAAAGGCAACGCCGACACAGACAACACCCGATGACGCTGATGACGATGAAGAATAAGCGCGTTCCAGACCACACATTCTCTTTTTGCCATGGATGAAAACGAACGTGAACGCGCTTTCGCCCGGGAAAGGCAACGCCGACACAGACAACACCCGATGACGCTGATGACGATGAAGAATAAGCGCGTTCCAGACCACACATTCTCTTTTTGCCATGGATGAAAACGAACGTGAACGCGCTTTCGCCCGGGAAAGGCAACGCCGACACAGACAACACCCGATGACGCTGATGACGATGAAGAATAAGCGCGTTCCAGACCACACATTCTCTTTTTGCCATGGATGAAAACGAACGTGAACGCGCTTTCGCCCGGGAAAGGCAACGCCGACACAGACAACACCCGATGACGCTGATGACGATGAAGAATAAGAGCGTTCCAGACCACACATACTCTTTTTGCCATGGATGAAAACGAACGTGAACGCGCTTTCGCCCGGGAAAGGCAACGCCGACACAGACAACACCCGATGACGCTGATGACGACGAAGAATAAGAGCGTTCCAGACCACACATACTCTTTTTGCCATGGATGAAAACGAACGTGAACGCGCTTTCGCCCGGGAAAGGCAACGCCGACACAGACAACACCCGATGACGCTGATGACGACGAAGAATAAGAGCGTTCCAGACCACACATACTCTTTTTGCCATGGATGAAAACGAACGTGAACGCGCTTTCGCCCGGGAAAGGCAACGCCGACACAGACAACACCCGATGACGCTGATGACGATGAAGAATAAGCGCGTTCCAGACCACACATTCTCTTTTTGCCATGGATGAAAACGAACGTGAACGCGCTTTCGCCCGGGAAAGGCAACGCCGACACAGACAACACCCGATGACGCTGATGACGATGAAGAATAAGCGCGTTCCAGACCACACATTCTCTTTTTGCCATGGATGAAAACGAACGTGAACGCGCTCTCGCCCGCGAAAGGCAACGCCAACGCAGACAACAAGCTACCCCAGGGGCGAGAGCTCGCGAAGCAGCGACAAAGCGGCAACGCCGACAACAAGCTGCGACTCCGGAGGCGAGAGCGCGGCATGCGGTGGCTCAACGTCTACGCAGATAGCAAGCTACGCCAAAGGCGAGAGCTCGGGAAGGAGCGGCAAAACGGCAACACCAACAACAAGCTGCTACCCCGGTCTTATCCAATCTGACTGACTGAATTCTGACTCAAAAAAATGGCGCGGAAGAACTTACGCGATGTTCGACGCAGCGCCTATTGATAGCTGCGTACATTGCCTGTGGCACCGTATCACAACAGTTGGCATGAAGCGAGAGGAACAGAATAAACACGGGGCATACGAAACAGCCCATAGTAACTTAATCTACATATTGATATTAATTGGCGCAATGTAATACTAAGAAACACAGCTGGGAGACCGAAACAACCGTAAACAGATACCCTTTGCACCGAATTCACAGAACTAATCGCTCGTAAAAGCTCTTCTCCATGGGCCTACAGTCTTCGCTAAAGATATGCTCAGTTACAGAATTGGCTATGAATGAATTAAATGTCAGAGGCTCTTGTTGTCTCCGTAATATGGATAGCAGAGAAGTTGGTTTGCAAGTACTGCATGAATGTAACTGCATAATGCGTATGTGCCGATGAAGTCAAAAGCTTCGGTTTTAACTCACCGTATTTGGCTTTAGTACCTCCTTGGCCATAGGCACATACGAGTAAAGCCAAAATATTAGTCCTTATTCACAACAGGTCTTAAGCTAAACCTTTTCGTAACTGAATATATTCGTAAGAAAATTTTCTGAGAATTCGGCCCCAGAAAACTAATTCACAGAGCTTCTCTTTCGTAAGTGGGTTTTCCCATTGGTCAGTCGGCTTCGGCAAAGATATGTCCCGCATCGTTATTGGCTGAAATATTCTCTGCAGAAAAAAGTTTAGCGTAAGAAGTTTTTGTCAATACGAACCCAGAGGCCGTGCAGAATTGTTACGCTGAATTTTTCCATATGAGTAAACTGCAGCCTGTCCTCGTGCTGGCCAGATCGTAATATCACTTACGAAACGAAAAGCTTTGCGAATTAGGCTATAAAACGAGTGGGAATCGGTGGGTACTTGGCTTGAGGGTTGATGTTGAGCTTGGTGTAAGGCAGGTGCGTGCACAGCAGTCTCGGCCTGCTCATCGCCTCGAGCTCCTTGCCCTTCCACTCTACGAGCGGCGCGTCCACGACGAGGCGGTCGGCCGTCGATGCCACGGTTGCCGCAGTGGAAGCCGTGTTTGGCGGCGGCGGGGGCGAGGGTCCCGTCGCTGTGCCCGGTAGGTGTCGAGCGCCGCGTGTGAGCAGGTGCAACACGATGGCCGCGGTCTTGGTGCCGCTGTTGGGGTAGCCCGCTATCACCACGTCGCCGTCGTCGGGACGCATGCGCGTCGCGTACAGCACGTTCTCGCGCGAGAAAGATCGCGGAACCAGCAAACCGTCCACGTCCAGGTACTGGGGACCCTCGATCTTGTCCAGAGTGTGGCCCATCTCCTGCGGAACTGTCAATCAGCCTGCGCCAAAGGGGTGTAGTAAGAACACGCCGCAGGGAGTCCACAGCTGAGAGCCAGGGACCGTTGCACATATAAAAAGTGAAGATCGTAGGAGCTCAGGATGAAGAACGGTACGACCAGGACATGACGAGGGCAGACGCTTTTCCTAGCGTGTCCTAGTCGTCCTTTCGTGCTTCAATCATACTAAAGTAAAACAAAACCAGGTCCGCTGTCAAGCATTGGATAGGAATGTAAGCCGAAAACTTTCTCGAGGAGATTACCCTCCGTTGTCGCCTTTACGCTTTGACTCGCTTAAAAAAGCTAACCCCTGTCTTTCTAGAGGTTACGAGTCTGGTACCGGTTTACGTCTTAAAGTCCCTTGAAGTAAAGTGTATCGGCGTGACGAAGCGTTTATGCAGTTCAATTAGGTTTTTATATTCATGTTCGGAACATAAGAACAGCGTGTGTCCACAACAACTTATTATAAGTCAGAAGTGATAACTAGTCGTTCGTGACCGTCGATAGTGCACGAGGTGGGGAGCGATTTACGTTAACGGTCTTCGTTGAATCAGTCATTACCTTAGCAGATCACTAGTCCATGGAATATTCTATGACATTATCCTAATGGCGCTTTGGAAGCTGAGAAGACGAAGTGACGATAAGCCCTACATGTCTCACGACGTTTTACCCATTTGACAGTTACAACACATTGCTGCAAAAACACGAAAAAGAAGTATATACCTATATATCGAAACTGAGAAAGCAATCTGCAACCGAGGGTAAGAACAAACTACGTAATGACATGGCCAGACGTGTTCCGAACACCTCTGCGATTTTGGTCCTTGGCGTGAGTTCTTTTTCGCTTTCTGACCATATCAGCCGGCACGATAGGACCACCAGCTGGACGCTGTATCAGGCGCCAGGCCATTTCAGCAGCAAAGCCATACCTTCGGCACGGCCCCAGGGATGTAGTCCTCGCTCGCAACGGTGGTCATTCTCCAGAGAGTTCCTCTGCTGGGAGTGAGACAATGATCGCTACGAAGACAGCTACTCCAAATAATGCCCCCCGGATGCATAGGGCACAATGACCAGCCTGCGCAAGATCCTACAACGGCTCAAGTAAACATGGAAAGCAACCATGCCACCACCGAAGTCACAGCTCGAAATGGACAACTGGTGACCAACGGGGACGTCGCCACAAATGCTGCAAAGCGTCAGAGGAAGGACGAAGATAATGTATCAGAGACCACCGAGTCGTGTTTCGATGAAGACCTGCCAGATGCCGACCCCTTCATCACCGTCAATTACAAGAAACAGCAAAGGCAAGGCATACCTGTGGTCTTTCATTCTGCACCAGACAGGTCATTTTGGCGTGTAAACCCAAACGTTTTGGCTACAGAGGTACTAGCCGTGACAAAGGAAAAGCTGTTAGAAGTTCGAATTACAAGGGATGGCAGCGTTCTAGCTCTGGCTGCTTCTCTAGAAGCAGCGAACAGATTACTGGCGACGACTACTTTAATGGGAATTCCAGTGGAACCACGAGTACCTGCTTCTTACTCGAGAAATGTTGGTCGGATAAAGAACGTTCCTTTGGAATACAGTGACTCAGAGTTGCTAGATTATTTGAAGGATGCCGGAGTCATCTCAGTTCGTCGGCAATCGTCAACGAAACAGACCGAAAATGGGGAAGTAGAAACTCGCTTCTACAAGAACGTTATTTTACACTTTCGATCGGACCGACCAATGCCCGCAAGGGTGATGCTGGGCTTCACGAGTCATCCGGTTACGGAGTTCTTTGGTGTTGTGCAATGCTTTAGATGCCAAAGACATGGACATATTGCTAAATATTGCCGAGGACCACAAAGATGCAAGATATGCGCAGGTTCTCACAGTCATAAGGACTGCACGTCACGTCGCCAACCTCGATGTGCTAACTGCGATGGACCACACCCGTCTTCGTTCGGAAAGTGTCCCCAGAAAAAGGCCGCAGCGGAGCAGAAGAAAGAAAAGCTACAGTATGGAACCGGAAAACGTCACCGACCAGCTGCTAATCCTGACCTAGTAGAGGACACCAGACCGAAACAGCGCACCCGACAACGTCAGTGGAAGGAGCTGCACCATGAAAAGAAACTTTATGCCGATGCACTGAAAAGTCCGAAGCCCCTTCAAGGTACATCCCCATCTGAAGTGCCATCTTCAAAGGAAAAGCCTACTGCAGCACCTAGACGCCTGAAAGCCAGAAGCGCCCCAGAACTTCAAGAAGTTTCTACGGGAGGTGTGTCCACAAGTGGCAACATTGGACAAATGCTGGTACCGATGCTCTTTTCCGCACTCAAGGCCATTATCAGAATGACACCAGGATCTACATCATTACCAGAAGTTCAGGTTCTGCTTGCTATGGAACCACTTCTAGGACACATTAACCTGGCTGCCACCGGTGCTGGTAAATATGAATAGTCGCTTCAAAAATGTCGCGATATTCCAATGGAACGCTAATAGCCTGCGGGGGGAAATTGGGAGACTTCCGCAGGCTAGTTTATGAGCAAAAATTTCCCATTCTAGCAATATCAGAAGCCCGCGCAGATTCAAACTTAAGAATTTCCAACTATGTTGTGTACAGGTCTTGTCGCCCTAACAACAAACCTAGCCGAGCAATTCTGTGTGTACGCAAAGACTTAACATGTTGTCTCACAGGAGTATCCACAACAGATGTTCCGGAGTATGTGGCATGCAAGATTCGGTTCGGGAAGCATGAAATTAACATAGTGAGTGTCTACATTGAACCAAGAAAGGCAGTGATTACTACTGACTTGGAACATCTTTTTAACTCTCTGTCCGGGCGGATTATAGTGTGCGGTGACTTCAACGCTCACCACACTCTTTGGGGTGGAACATATTGCGATTCTCGAGGAAAACTCATAGAGAGCATTATGGATCGTTACAATCTATGCACTGCAAATGATGGATCGCCGACCTTTTTTCGCGGACCGTCTTATAGCGCATGTTTAGACGTGACATTTTGCTCATCGGATATCGCAGCTGAATTACAATGGATAGTGGACATTGAGTCACATGGCAGTGACCATCGGCCAATATTAATAAGCCACCCTCTCATGAAGTTTGGTAATCCCAGAAATAGCAGAAGTGCACGGATCACAAATTGGCAATTATTCAGGCACTTAAATGCAGACAATTTACAGAACTGTGGCGACGCGGAGGCGTTCATCAGTACACTACTCGCCAACATTGAATCAAGCAGCAAAACGCTTCCGATTCCAGCAGGACACGCAAGCATAGACGCTGAATATCAACAACTTCGCGCGATTCGCCGAAGAGCTGAGCGTCGATACCGTCGTTCAGGCAGAGTGGATGAGTAAAGGGAAGCACAAAAGATTTTCTCGGTGATGCGCAGACAACTTGACAAACTCTCACAGAAGAAATGGAGAGAGTTTTGTGAATCTTTAAGCCCTTATTCATCAGTCTCAAGAGTATGGCAATTATTTCGCTCGCTGAAATCTCCAGTAACTCACACTCATCCTTTCCGGGCGATAGTATTGGCAAGGAATTCGACGGAAGAGATACTGGCTAATGAATTTTGCGCTTTATTAACACTACCAGCTGAAGCAGTGTCCACAAACCTGTTCATTTCAAAAGAGCATGCTTTGAAGGGACTAATCAGAGATGCACTCACGGACGAGCACTCATCCCTGGATGTAGAATTCAGCCTAGCTGAACTGCAGTCTGCTTTACGTAACGTCCGGCAAAAAAACTTCCCCAGGCCCAGATGAAGTCACTTACAGTATGCTGTGTAACCTCGGACGTTCAGGACGCACGGCACTTCTTGGCATATATAATAGGAGTTGGAAATTTGCGTCAGTGCCACTTTCTTGGAAGGTCGCAAAAGTAGTTCCGATTCAGAAACCCGGCAAGCCAGGAAATGTGCTGTCATCATTTCGACCAATAAGCCTAATCAACTGCATTAGCAAAGTCATGGAGAAAATGGTGCAACAGCGACTGCAGTGGTGGATAGAAGTCAGTGAAGCATTTCCTGAACAACTATCAGGTTTTCGTCCACGTCGCAGTGCTTTAGACTCTGTTTTAGACCTTGTCACTCATGTGGAGCATGAGAAGACATTCGGAAGAATGACCATTGCAGCTTTCCTAGACATTAGGCGTGCCTTTGACACAGTTAGCCACGTACATGTTTTGTACGGGTTATACAGTCTAGGAATCAAGGGACGTCTACTTCGCTGGATTGCAGATTTTCTGACTGGTCGAACTGTATTCATGGCTACAAGCACGGGCACCAGCACACCACGAGAACTCAAAGCAGGGGTGCCTCAAGGAAGCGTCTTAAGCCCTATGCTGTTTAATATAGTAATGCACAAACTGCCCACTCTTTTACCATCGTCAGTACATATTTCAATGTACGCAGATGATATCTGCCTCTGGTCGTCAGGACGCGAACACAGGGAAGTACAGACTCTGCTTCAGGAAGGCATAGATATAACTGTACGTTTTCTGACAGAATGCGGCATGGACGTCTCAGCAGAGAAATCTGCGGTGTTACCTTTTACCAGAAGACGTCACGACCAGCTCAGTCTTTCGGTCAACCAGACTGTAGTGCCTGTAGTGCGGAAGCATCGTTTTCTTGGCATAACATTGGACCGCATGCTGACCTGGGGAGCTCATATCTCCAACATCGAAGAGCGTGTTAATCGGACACTGAATGTTCTTCGATGTATTACAGGAACCAAATGGGGTGGCACAACAGAATCACTTCTGAAGATTCATCGAGCTCTAGTTCGACAAGCCATCACATATGCACTACCAGTGATACAAAGTATATCACAGACAAATGAACGTAGGCTAAACAACATCGTAGCCCGCAGTCTTCGTATTTGTCTGGGCTTACCGCGCTCAACTCACAGCGGTCTCGTAATCGCAGAAGCAAAAGAACCGCCTATTCAAGTTCTTCGCATTCAAGAACTCTGCCGCCACTTCCTCCGTTTATCGCAAAGACATTATGCCCATCCGCTTCGTGAAAAACTCATTCAAAGAAAAGGGCGAATAGGTGACACCTTGCGAGCTTATGAGGCGACACTTCAACAAGAACGTTATTTCTTGCGTCCAGATATCAACTTTCCTCCTTGGAAGCTTGCATCTCCTTCAGTCACTTTGGACATCAAAGGAATAGAAAAAAAATCTGCGATACACTTCCTTGAAGCGAAATTTCTGACGCTTCAGCAAATGTACAATTATCAAGACAGTTACACATTTGTTTTCACGGACGGATCTACAATGGATGAAAGCTCGACTGCGGCTTTTCACATCCCGGCATATAAAATAGAACGAGATTTCCGACTTTCTCGAAAGACATCATCTACAGTAGCGGAGCTTGTTGCTATATTACAAGCTTCAAAATTCATTGTTGAAAGTAAGCAAAGGCACAACTGGGTAATATATTCTGACTCCAAAACAGCACTACAAATGATTAAGGAATTTCATTTTCATATAGATGATAGTATAATATATGAAATCCTAAAAACAATTACCGTCGCTTCTCTGGCCGGTCATGAGATCTGTTTTCAGTGGCTTCCGAGTCACGTGGGAGTGGCGGGAAATGAAATCGCGGACAAATTAGCCACTTCAGCGCACAAAAAAAATTCACCTGACATCAGTGCCCGTTCCTTCCTCAGAAAGCAAGAATGTCCTTTCCGAACTGCGCCACAAACTGTGCAAGGACGCTTGGTTTGATGAGCATACAAAGACTTCACTATTATATCAAATAGATCCGTTTCTCCGATTTGCACCCAATCAAAAGATCGACAGACCAATTGACTCGCTCCTGCACCGTCTACGGTTAGGTGTTGCATACACACCTCACTTCTTATGCCGCATCAAAAGAAGAATGTCCCCGCACTGCGACCACTGCGAACATCCCGATGCGTCAGTGGAGCATATTATTTTAGAATGTCCGCAATATGATGAACAACGCGCTCAACTGAGTGATAGATTGAACCGCCTCGACAGACGACCACTTACAATTGGCAAAGTGCTTGGACCGTGGCCACATCCTGACAAACAAAGGCGCGCAGTGAGCGCTCTTCGTGATTTTTTAATGGACACCAATTTAGTGAACTATCTATAGCCTACCATAGTCAAGATGCAAGTGCATAACTCATAGTCAAGTGCATAAAAGTATCTGTACGGACTCTGTCCACGATCTTAACATGCTATATGAACTGAATAATCCCCATGGACTGCCATGCGTTACACGCCCCTATATTGTACATGTGTACATAGTGCTTCTAATTATTTTTCTTCTTTTAGTGTTTTTATTTTATTATCTTTGTATGTACCTTCTATATTGCTGCCATGATGTTGGGATAGCCGGCTCTTACGTAGCCTACCTTCCCATATTTTTCATATATAAATAAAAAAAAACGGACAGTTGACATAATTGTAATGCCTGGACTATTGGTTGCATCTGATGAATCAAGATAATTAACCTATACCGACGAACACAGGAAGCTTCTGTCAGCGTGTTACATTGCTACGAAACACACGCAACGCATTAGGAAGAGCACGAAGAGTTGCTTACCTGGGGAAGAGTAATGAAAAGGCTTGAAAGAATGCGACGAGCCGCTTGTACGCAAGTCGTTCTCTTCTTCTCGAGCTTGCACGTGTTGAGGCTCACGGCACGAGCGTCGTACACTGCAGTCTTCATTGTTCTTATATCTGGCCTCCCACTTGAAATAATCTGTTAATGAACGAGAGTAGTAATGAATTGGTGAATAAATCAATTAAATTTATTCATTTTAATAGGTCGCAGTGGCATCACGAAAAGGGGAGGGGGGCTTTTCCTGAAGGATAGAGAAAACAAACATCGTTATTTTGCGACTGTAGCTTTGGATAGATAGATAGATAGATAGATAGATAGATAGATAGATAGATATAGATAGATAGATAGATAGATAGATAGATAGATAGATAGATAGATAGATAGATAGATAGATAGATAGATAGATAGATAGATAGATAGCTCCTCATTGAAAATTTGAATGGAGCCAGCGTATATTGGCTTACGTTTTATTCAGTAAGAGATGGGAGGGAAGGAATGAAGGCCAAATGAGAATGTGGGCAGAAAAAACTTGTAAAGAAATAAAAGTTAAAAAGGGAAAGAAAAAAAAATTCAGGGGGCCAAATTGACAAAACTTCTCATTCGTAAGTGCGTTTTCTTTTTCGTCAGCCGGCTTAGCTAATGATATGCCCCGCATCATGATTGGCTGAAATATTCTCTTTACGAAACGTTCTCGCGTATGACGTTCTAGGAAGTACGGGCTCAGGTTTTTTAATAGCTGTTCTAAGGGATGAAGGTGGGGTGTCTGGACAGCTAATGTAAATTAATAAAAAAAAAGGCGTCGCTTGCACTGGAGGAGCAATACGAAAGATATACGGAAGAGACAGAGGCTTTTGCTGTTTTGCTAAGTTTTGCGAAATTTCTCGGTATTTCTTCTTCTATTTCATTCTTCTTCTCTTTTCTCTGTTCTGTGTCAATGTTTTTCTGTCTTTCTTTCCTGTGTTTATTTCTATTTATTTCTCTCTCTCTCTCTACATACATGTGTATTATTACTTTCTCTTTCTTGATGTTTCTATTTTTCTTGCTCTTTCATCCGTAAATTTCTCTCTCTGTATATTTCGCGCTGCTTCCTCCTTTTTTTTCTATCCTTTTCTCTGTCTCTCTCTCACTCTCTTTCTTTCTTTCTTTCTCTTCCTGCATTTCGTTTTCTCTATTTTTCTCTTTCTCATTCTTTCTAATTTTTCTATGCTATACTTTACTCTCTCCCCTGCTCCTTTCCCCTCATCCTCACCATCACATCTCCTCCTCACGCTCACTTTTTTCCCGCCCCCGTGCTACACTATACTATACAAGGCTAACGTG
>JALIZH010024553.1:0-13347 GCA_030522465.1 Rhipicephalus appendiculatus
ATAGACAGCCCGCTGCCATCGGTTTGTCACAGCAGTCGTTTTCAGATAGCTAGATTTGAGACTGCGTCTTGTTGACGAGCGAGTGAGTGACTGCGTGCGTGCGTGTGTGTGTGTGTGTGTGTGTGTGTGTGTGTGTGTGTGTGTGTGTGTGTGTGTGTGTGTGTGTGTGTGTGTGTGTGTGTGTGTGTGTGTGTGTGTGTGTGTGTGCGTGCGTGTGTGTGTGTGCGTGCGTGCGTGTGCGTGCGTGTGCGTATGTGCGTGTGTGTGTGCATACGTGCGTGTGTGTGTGTGTGTGCGTGCGCGTGCGTGTGTGTGTGTGTGTGCATGCGTGCGTGCGTGTGTGTGTGCGTGCATGCGTGTGTGTGTGTGTTTGCGTGCGTGCGTATGTGCGCGCGCGCAATGATTTGTAGCTCTTCAGAACAACAGGCTGAGCCATGCCTGCTGGCTTGCATGCGTGTGCTTTAATTATGATCAACGCAGAATTGGCTTTGAGATGCAAGAAAAAAAAAAAGAGAAAAATGCGGGAAGAAATAAGGAAAGAAATGCAGGCCGGAAAAGGCTTACATTACATGTCATGATAACGTCACAAATTCTGATCATCTGTCCCGTCGTGAAGATGCCACATGATGACTTCAGTATGCGCTGTCATCGCTCGCTCGGATGGGGTCAAGTGGCTCTTTTCTGTTCGTGGATGGATGTGAAATGACATGGGACAGACGCCACTAAATAAGGTGTGCCATTTACGGCTCCGTTGTAAAAGTTCAATACTGATACCTGTCTGGCCGCCACATTCTTTTCCGCCGTCACAACCACGTTAGATTATTAATACCCCGACAATATCCAGGAACGGCGCTATTTCGCAAAACGTCCCATGCTGAAAAAGAGGAAAGGACAAGGTAAGCAGAGTCAAGAAGTGCAAGCCGAAAAGTGAGGAGGGGGGTTCTGAAATGCGGAGGTGTTGCTCGTACATCGGATTCGCAAATACCGAGCCGAGCGGAGACGAGGGAAGCATAGCTGCCCCGCTCGAGTGGCCTGTTCTCCACCGGGCCATCGTACACGGCCGACCGACCCGCGAACGTCAATATTGGGGAGGGAACGACCTCTTTGCACCTGCCATCGCGTTCAGTCGAATCGCTGTCCGGGCGTGCTTGCTCGTACAGCCGCGGTTTTATAGAAGACTCGCGGAGCGTTTTACGGCGTCAGGGCAGCGGCCGGCTTTACGATCGCGGCACGTCGGCGTTGCGTTGGTCACCGTTTGCATACGAAATGAAGATGGGCGCTCAAACGCGAACGCTTCTGCGCCTGTACCTTTATTTGTGTGTGAACCTGCGATTGTTTCTTTTTTTTTTTTAAAGTTCTGCATTTATATAGAGCATGGGACGTGAGAAGTCGAGAGGAAACTCGAATTGATGGCAGCTGCGTGATATCTGCGCCGCGACAGCGATATAGATTGTCTATATATTTACTTTTTAAAATTGTTTTGAGCCGTATTGATGTATTTTTATTGTTCGAAAAAAAAGGAAGTGTAAGTAAGAGGTGAAGTGTCACGACGCTCGCAAAACGTAGTGACGACGACCGTTCCCGCGGCATGTGGGTTATTCAGTGTTATTGAAAACAACTTCATGCAGCCCAGGGCAACAGTCAGGAAAACACACACACACACACACACACACACACACACACACACACACACACACACACACACACACACACACACACACACACACACACACACACACACACACACACACACACACACACACACACACACACACACACACACACACACACACACACACACACACACACACACACACACACACACACACACACACACACACACACACACACACACACACACACACACACACACACACACACACACACACACACACACACACACACACACACACACACACACACACACACACACACACACACACACACACACACACACACACACACACACACACACACACACACACACACACACACACACACACACACACACACACACACACACACACACACACACACACACACACACACACACACACACACACACACACACACACACACACACACACACACACACACACACACACACACACACACACACACACACACACACACACACACACACACACACACACACACACACACACACACACACACACACACACACACACACACACACACTTGAGGAACGAATCTGATGCCTCCTGCTGCAAAACTTAAAAGTAGCGCGCTGTGGATTTGTCAGCAGCAGCATACCCCCTCCCCACCCCCCAACCCCCCACCCCCCCAAAAAGAAAAGAAAGAAAACTGGGGGATGTAGGGAAGGGTGTTTCAGCTCCACTAACGTGAAACCTGGGGAGGGGCGAATCATGCAGTGTTTTGAGAGAGATTTCTTTGATGAGGCACTAGTGGTGCCAAGCCTGAAACCGGGCATTTAGGGAAGGGTGTTTCCGCTCCAAGAACGTCGTCGGAAAACTGCGTCGGAATGTCGTAATGCAGCTTATCCTAAGTTGCTTCATCATCATCATCATCATCATCATTTCCTTCTCCTTCTTCCCTATACACCATGTTTCAGTTCCCTACGGCATGTAGTTTCAGCTCCACTAACGTCGTCGGTTGTTTGTTGGGCTAACTGTTCGCGTTCTTCATATTTAATGGACTCGTGGCGAGTAGCGGGATTCACCCAATTTTTGTGGCGCATGCCCGTTTATGATGGACCGTGACGACGACATGAGACGCCGACAAGCCGAGACCCTAAGGTACTTCGTCCCCAGAAATAACACGCAGGGAAGTTTATGGCATACTAGTGACAACAGTTCAGGTGAGTACCACTGCACTGGGTAACAAAAATCACTTTAACGGCACGTACAAACAGGGAGGCACATGTACGATGTAACATAATGCACTGCGATACTATCACAGATCACGGATCACTGATTAAAAAAAAATAAGAAAGAAAAAAAACTTGGACCATCTCCCCGAAGGGAACCCTGACGGGATGCGAAGCAGCAGCGGTGCGCACGGCGTTGACCCGGTTGAAACGGGCGTCGACGCGGGTACTGGAAGAACGGTTTGAAGCGAAACTCGGTGTAGCGTTTACTCGAGTAAACCTTTGTTTGAAACGCAAAGACACGGGAGGCGGGTCAGAGTTGTTGCGAGCGGGCGGAGCAGCCGCAGCTGCGGGCGCTGCCGCGAGCATGCTGCGGGTGAGGGAGAGAGTGACGTCAGCGCGCACCTGCGAGGGAAGCGTGCGAGGGGAGCGTGACCTACTTGGCAACGCTCCAACACCTACGGCGAGGGGAACGCGTTGCGGCGCATTCGTACGGACTTAGGTAACGTACGGCGTTACACACGTGAGTCAAATAGCTGCTTCGGACCTAAAACTGACTATGTTTGCAGAGATACTCACATATGAGTTCGAAAGAAATGCTACATTTGCGCTCAAAACATGCGGCGATCACGCGTGTCGCCGCATTAGACCCGCTCATAAACGAGAATTTACTTAAATAAGCATTTATAACGTTGGAATAACTGCTTTCATTGGGAATCGTGTTTTGGGTAATTCATAGCACGCCCAAGTTTGGGAGCAGTTTGAGGGTACTAAATATCTCAACTTGATCATGACGTAGAACCGTGTACTATTTTGAATAATTTGTTCACGACGTAAAGAATACCTTTTATTCAGTTCGTTTATCGTCTATGTAAAGACGTTTTGCGTTACGCAAAACAAGAGAATAAGGATAAGCAACGAAGTAAGGCCTCACGCTGCTGAGCTAATTCAATATGCGAGAAGAAGCTGTGTGATGAAAAGATCCAGACCTCATCGATTATGCAGGATCCTGTTTCTTTGCTTTGCATCGACTGTCTCTGACGGAAAAAGGTTGATGCTCTACAATATCCTCCGAAAATAAGCCGTTATTAGTTTAAGCGATGTCAGGGATACCCACCTGTATATGCAGGCTTGGAATTCCATGAAGTTAATTAATCAGATTTCTTCTTGACTTCAGAGCTTCCGCGAACTTTTGAGCACAGGGGAGCGCGTTCCGCAGATCTTTCAGGGCAAGAGACATGCGCTAGCACGTTTGTGAATTTAAGCCGAACTCTCTCAGCAAAACGAAGAAGCGCTGCTGACCGCAGAATTACAAAGAAAGGAAACGCACGAAAAGCACGCCGCGAGAGTCCTTTTCCAAGGACCGTTTCCAATCGAACGAGAGGTACGTGAAGTATTTACATATACCATTTAAATTCCTTCCTTTCATTTTTACCTCAAATCAGCTGCGAGAAGCTTAAATTGAAGCGAATAGACCAATATCAAAGACTATAGAGTTTGACTAAACTTTCGAATAAAGCACGCAGTTGGAATGAACAAAATCACTGCCCAAGCACAGATGGTTAAGCATAAACGCAGAAACGTGCTGCCCCGGTGTGTATCAATGGGTTAACTCCGACGGTTCATTAGAGCATTTCTCAATTATTAGATGCATACATACAAAGAACTTTAATGAAAGGTCTTAGAGTTTGTGGGACGGGCAAAAGGTTCCGCCTAGGTGACAGCCATGAGTTCTGGAGTCCTGACCGCTTCATCGACCGGCTGGACAGCCCAAAGTTGATCACGAAGTGCAGAGCTGTGCAACACAGTCTCCCAACGCACGCGGAGGAAGGCTGCGTATCCACTATTGTTCGTTATTAGATGTGAAGCATCTTATGGCGAAGCTTAATCCGGTGGTGGTGGTGGTGGTGGTGTGCCGCGTGCCCACCCTTACTGCGCGTGCGCATACCCTTTAAAAAAAATAAAAATAAAAAAACCTCCTCTCCCCCCTCTCTCTCCTCTAGGCATCCCTCCCCGCGGCAACCACACCCCTCACTGCGCATGCGCCTCCCCTCCTCTCTCCCCCTCTTACACTCCCCCCTCTCTCCTCTAGGCATCCCTGCCCGCGGCGTCTACACTCCCACTGCGCATGCGCGTCCCCCCCCCTCTCTCTCCTCTCCTACGCTCCCCCCTCTCTCCTCTACGCATCCCTGCCCACGGCGTTCACACTCCCACTGCGCGTGCGTGTCACCCCCCTCTCTCTCCTCTCCTACGCTCCCCCCTCTCTCGCCTCGCGACGCCGACGCCGGCAGCGTCTGCTAGCGAGTTTCTTGGTTGAAAAAAACCGACTGCTCGCGCTGCACAACCGTTCACTGGCCACCCCGTATATATGGCAATGGATCTTGACCTCCAAGGTGGTGCCGGTGGGAGATTTCTCCTGTGCGTTGTTGAACAATAAAAATTCGCAGCGTGCGCGTTAACTAAAAGCGGAGTGCGGGTCTCTGTGTCCAGTCGGAGTCTTCTGTCTCTCATTGCCCATTAGCAGCGATTGGCATGTTCCAGTAGGAAACACTGCTCCATCACTGCCTGCTTTGCGCCTCCCCAGTTTTCTCTCCTGCGCAACGCTGCGATGAGCGCCAGCGTCAACGCCGCCGCCAGTGTAAGCGTTAGCGCCCGCTGCTTCACATCTACACATGGTTCCCTTTAGCGGGAGATGGGTGTAATTTTTCCTCGACATTCCCATGGTATGTGCTCCACAGTGGCTCTAGAACCGCAGTTCTTGCATTTATCTGTCCAGCACTTTTCTGAATAAATGATGTGTGCGACCACTCGTATCGGATAAATTCTGGTCTGTAATTGCCGCCAGTCGACAGTTTTGCTTAGCTTTTGGTGAGGTGATGGGAAAACGCACCTTTGCAATCTGCAGTGTTGAGTGATATCATTCAATCTCGTGATGCGATCCTCCCATTCCCAGTCCTCTCCATCCTAGTTCTCGGGAGACACCAAGGTGCCGGGCGTATTATCGTACGTGACTCGTTCCGCAAACCCTCGAGCCACTAAAAATGAATCGGGGAACACATGCGGGGTAAACACCCATTCACATATGTGTACAGACGTAACCAATAATTGCTGTCTCCACCTCGCCGGGAGAAAGCAATCATTGGTTACGTATGAACGGAAATCTGAAAGGGTGTTTGTCATGCGTGTGTTCCCCGACTCATTTTTAGTGGTGCACGGTGATATTTATCCCATTTCAGAGGCACATACGAGCTAGAAGTTTTTGCGCACGTATACGACGGACGAGGTTTGCTTTCGCGCAGCAATGTACAGCTACGCTATTAAAACAAAAAGGAAGTTCCATTTATACTTTATTTAACTCGATACAGCCCATGGCGCGCTATTAGACACGTCAGCTAACCAGCAAAACAGAACAGGATACTCAATATTAAGCCCATAAAGCTTCCCAGACGAGAGACGGTAACTAACACAGACAAACAGTTCTCTTCTAGAAAGTCTTTTCTTTTTTGAGCTTAGTATCATACAGTATGAAGTGCTAACTAGACCGAACCCTCACGATGTTAAGAATTAGATAAAGAGCTGAAACATTTTCTGCCTCTGGTAAACACAGTGTACAACACCAGTCCAATAGCAGCTTAGCGGTAGCAATAGTAGCGTGCTATGTAGCTTTTCTAAAAACGCCGTCTGCTATCGTTACTGTTTGACCTAGAGGAGCACTTCCCTCCCCCATTCACTCTCTTTCTCTCATCTTTATATCTGTATTGCCCATTTTTTAGCGTAGGGCAGTCAGCCCGATACATTTTTTTTTTCGATTTGTTTCTTTCGTTCCTTCTTCACACGAACACTAAGGGTTTCTCTGTGGTGCATGCAGTGAGACAGTGTGTAGTGTTTGTTGCAACTCCTCTACAGCAGGCAACATCGATCTTCGTCGCTTCAGCCCCACGGGCTTCCGCTGGTTGTTTTTGAACATCCGCGCCCGCTTCGGAGGGGAGTGGTAATAGAAACATCTGGCTGGCAATTTCTTTCTTTTTGAAACGACGCATGGGAGAGTTTGGTGGCTGTCGGCAGTGCGATATTTGTTTTCCCAGGAGTTTCTTCGCATGTTCGAAATAAAAAAAAAAAAAGAAGGAAAACAACGGGACGGAATGAAGGAACACACACACACACACACAAAGAAAAAAGAAAAGAAAAAAAAAACGAAAGGAAAGGAAATGAACACCGCAGTGAAGACGAACTCAGGACGATCCAACGGCCATATGGCGAGATTCGACGCTAAACGAAGCTTTCTTTGACGTCCATGAAATTGCTAAAGCAAATGTTACGCAAGCGAAACGCTAATGAACGGAAACATTAGCGTGAACGTACCGAGGCGGATATGTAAATTTACGCAAACGTTAATACAATGCAGCAATCGCGATGCCACGTTCGGGTCCCATTCCATTCATTTCACTTTTCTCTCACACATCGGCGCGTTCTGCTTCTGAATCCGTGACGTCTTGTTCTCTTAGTCCGTTCAGAATCCGCGCGCAAGTAAAGCTCGGTGACGCAATAGCAATTGATGGAACGTTCTGACTCCATCTTAAGAACCTTCGAGCGCGAACTAAGACAGGGACAAAGAGGGAGGGAACAATACCAGCGCTCTTTGTCCCTGTCTTAGCTCGCGCTCGAAGGTTCTTAAGATGTATATATGTACCAACTAGCTCATCTTTCGGTCTTAATGCTGACTCCATTTTGATCACACTCACTTACTCCTGCGCACTACGGTGCTTTCGCCACCGTATTCTTTACTTCTTTCCTTTCGCTTTTTGTGCACCGCTTCGACGCAGTGGCTCGTGTTCGTTCCGCGGGATTGGCTAATGGTGGCGTGCGCGGTGTCACATAAACAGTCGCGTATTTCCAGGAAGTGTAATTTGCATACTCGTGTACAAAGCTTGCGACGTTACTCATTCAATTACGCATATCTCGCTGCCCATATCAATAGAATCGACTCATAAGAAAAAATTTCGCATTTCCACGAAGTGAATCATGACGAGTGTGCGAAGCACTGGGGATCGTTCTTATCGTAAATCACCCGTGACATTGCCCACCCGCGCATGTAAATGAGTGACAACGCGTGTGTACATTATATACAATGTGTTTTTGCCGTTGGGCCGCCGCTTCCCGCGTCCTCAACTCCGTGGTAGCAGCTTGTTCTCGGCGTTGCCGTTTTGCCTTTCGCGGGCGAGAGCGCGTTGACTATCGTTTTCGTCCATGGCAGAGAATGTGTGGTCTGGAACGCGCTTATTCTTCATCGTCATCAGCGTCATCGTCATCGTTATGACCTATGGTGGGTAAATTCCATGTGCTGTGCCGTGATGCCAGCGTCATCGTCATCGCACTAGCGTGGCTACACCGCGGGACACTGGGAGAGTTATGTACAAGCCTTGACCTTAAAGGCCAACTCCGGCGATTTTTTGACCGTGTCAGGATAATGGTGCTTTTATGTTCCTGAGACACTCTTGTCACGCGCCCGATAGCTGAAATGCTCAGCAAATTCGAAAATAATTGTTAATAAGCAAAAAGGCGCAATACCGAAACCGAAACCCAACCGAGTGTACTGTCCAAGTAAGACGTAGTAGTTTGTTACGAACCGGAAGTCGTGCAAGGCATGCTGGTCCCGCCGGCGCGGGATATCACACGCTCCTCCACAGAGAACAGCAAATCGCACACCAAACCAGCGAAGCGCCGGCCAAACACCGTCAGCTTGTGACCAGCACAATATACGCTGTAGCGGCCAAAGTTAGCGAACCCATCGGCTGCGTCACTTCCGTCGACCGGCAAACCAACACGTCACACACGCAATGTTGCCAATAATTGTGGGAAGCCGGGTGGGCGTTTGCAGACAATCTTTAAAATTCATTTACAAACAATCAGCGCATGTCTCAAGCTTGAAATTTGGCAGAAATGACGGAAATGTGCAAAGGAACGTACCCAGCGAATTTCATTGAGATCCATTGACCTCGAAAAACCTCCGGAGTTGGCCTTTAAGGAGCTTCGCCCCTAAAGGAATCAGCCATCTCCGCTTGGCGGACTCTGGTGAAACAGCGAAACTGGTGGCGTGCAGTGGGGTTGAATGGAGTGGGTTGAGTGACGTGGGATGAGTGTAGTGGGAATGAAGTGGAAATGAAGTGGCATGAAGTGGGTGAATGAAGTGGCAGGATTGGCGGGAGCAGTATAGTGGACGTAGCGGTGAATTGTGGGAGTGGTGGGAAGAGTGGCACATACCCGCAGTGGGATTTACTCACTTTCTGTGGGTAAATCCCACTACGATCTACGACGGCCACCGGGCATGAAAGACTCGACTACGAACAGCTGCGCTGGCGAAAAGGTGATGGCATTCCCCTTCAAGTAATCGTAAGTGATTGCACAAAGAACTGAGTCAAATTTTTTTTGTCGCATTTTCAGCTCATATAATGAAGGGTGTTAGGCTCATTGCAGAAAGCTCAAGCCTCTATTATACGTTAAGAGACACATTGTGTGTGGAAGAGTGTGTTGAAAGTAAGTGCCCATCTGAAGTAGGCGTGGTATTACGGTTCCTTCTTCTTTTTTTTTTTTTTTTTGCTTTGTGAATTCGAGTGCCTCGTTTTCTCCTTTGCCACTGAGCGAGAAAGACCGTTATGAGGAGGAGGAGGAGAAGGAGGGAAGGAATGAAAGACAGGGAGGTCAACCAGACGCGCGTCCGGTTTGCTACCCTGCATTGGGGGGTAGGGATTAAAGGAAAGAAAGAAAGGAGAGGGAAAGAGAGCACCGTCAGGGTACATGTGCGCCTGTCCATTGCACGCCTGCAAGCGGTCGCCTAATCCGGTCGATTAAAAAAAAAACGTAGCAATGCTCGCGTCGCTTTGCTGGCCTGTGACGCGTAGAGCCACGATACGAGGATTTCCTCTTAGGAAAAAGGTCTATCGTCTAGCTTGTTCAACGTATCGCGTAGAACGATGCGTTCGCTCACAAAACGATCACAGGAACACAGTAGATGTTCTATTGTTTCTTCATTATCGCACGAGTCCCATCTGGAGGTATCTGCCATTCCTATGCGAAAAGAGTACGCCTTCGTGAAAGCTACTCCTAACCACAGGCGGCACAGTAAAGTTGCGTCCCGGCGGGAGAGGTCCGATGGCACTTGAAGCTTCCTCGATGGGTCCAATTTATGTAAGCGGCGGTTCCCGACACTGGGGTTGCTCAGCCAAGTTTGCGACATTGTGTCAGCGAACGAGCGAAGGCCCCTTGCAGCGTCCGTTCTCGACAAGGGTATTGGGGTTGTCTGGGCGTTCTCGTGGGCGGACCGGGTAGCATCATCAGCGAGGTCGTTACCGACAATGCCACAATGTCCCGACAACCATTGGAACACAACGTCATGTCCCTTCGATAAAACTTCATGAAGGACTTTTCTCGTTTCATTTACTAGCTGCTCATGCACCCTACGTCGTAACGCTGATTGCAAACTCTGAAGGTATGCCTTAGAGTCGCAGAAGAAGTAGGGTGGCATACATTTCTTTCGCGTTTCGTCAAGTAATTATTCACTTTGCCAGACGACTTGGTAAGCCAATACGCAACTATTTCGTGTAAACGTAGGAAATAATTTGTTAACCGACGTCCCGACAACATCAGCTGTGCCTTCGATCTAGCGCGAAAAACGTACATTTATAGTCGTATTCAAGACGCCAACTGCTTTGACTGGCGGGCAAAGGAAAGCATTTTCTAGCATATAAAACTGCTTTGAACGCCGTTCTGTCGAATCATTTGTGTACGCAATAGAAACACTAGAGATTGTACTTTGCACCTTAATATTATGTCGCACTTCATGGTATTTACTAAGAATTGAAAGTGAATATTTACGAGGAATAAGCATTAATTACCTGGCTATGAAAATTGCGCGTACCAAAATGACAAAATAATTGAAGATCCGTTCAATAACAGCCTCGTTCTTACTTTACTAAGCACCTGGCTTTTGGGTGTGAGGCTCGAAAGCTTCTAAACTACGAGTGTTCGTTTTCTTCACCCGCACACGCTTGCAACAAAGATCCTATTGATCGGCTGTGCAAACCTATCTGACCGTTTGGTATAGTCAGGCTTTCTGACACATTAGAGAGCTCCGCAAACATTCGGCGAACGTCGGGACTCCAATTCGCGGGGCACGAAGGATGCCAACACAGATTCCTTCCAACATACCGACACAATAAACGTCGAGAAACAACAAAAAGAAAAAAACAAAAGTGTCCGGGCACGAACGCTCGGCTGGGAATGTACACATCACACGATCTCCATCAAAGTAGCAAACGAAAGCTGCAGAACGTATACTGGGACGCTCTAGAAAAAGCCTGCACCCAGAGTTCACGTCACGTACGAGAACATACAGCACACACAGAGAGCGAAAAAAGTGCACGCTACGTTCACTGCCGGCAGACAAGCACGAAAAGAGAAGCGTCAACACGAGCCGACCTTTGGGCCATTGATCGTGTTGGGAGGAGGAGCCCGAGAGAGCCCGAGCGCCGACTGCCTTTGTCTAGCCTGCCGAGGCAGCGGCAGACGTGCTCAGCGCGAAAATCACCTGAGCGATCGGTTACGTCGCAGCGCGGGCATTCATTACTCGATGGCGTGAGCTGCGCATCGCGCGCACTCTATATACCTATATGACGCGCCCGGTCGACCACGTCGGCGCAGCGACCGGTAGTTTAGCATACGTACGCGCGCGCAGGAAACTCAGACAGTTAACAGCGCTCGATCGTCCCCGCCTCGGCTAGAACGCACAAACAAAGGAAAAAAGAAATGCTGCGGAGTACATAATAGTCCGATCGGCAGATAGAGAGCTTCGCACGTTCACGTTGTATACGCTGAGCCGCGACAAAGCCGCCAATAAACAGACGCGCCCGACGACGTCGACAACTTCGGTGGCGGCTGCGTGGAGGATGGCGTTAACGTTTGCGCGCCGGCCTTGGGGGGGGATGTGAGAGGGACTGGGTCACACGGTTTTCGTGGGATGCATATGAAAACGCGTTAATGAAGCGCCCGGTGTTGCCAGCCTCGCGCGTCCTGTGCATCGAGCGGAGCGGCGTGGGGAAGCTACGCTGCCGTAGAAGGGAAGTGTGCCTGTTTATTATCCATGTACACTCGTACACGATGCTTGCAGAGACAGTCGCTTCTTGATGACGACCTTCGCAGCTGGAAGACCATTCTATTGCGTTCCTTTGTTTTAGCATTAATATTTAAAAGTACGAATGCTAGAGCTGGATCAAAACGCCGCTGTTTAGGCCGCTGGACAAAGACCCAGGTCTCTGTAGTACTTATCATCAGACAGTTTGAACTCTTCTCATAAACCGATACACCTAAAGAAAAAAAAAAAACAGGAGTGCTGCTATACACAAAATATAATTTTGAAAAACATTGATCAAGGCACACAATTACGAGTATTAAAAGCACAAACTATAAGCAATATGCGCTAAGCATGAATATTAGGGCCACTTGGTAGTGAATTTCGGAAAGCGGCAGATCTGGAATGATAGATCCGTGTTTTTATAGTATATAGATGTCCCTTATATGATTCTTAGTCCAATGGTTGCAATGTGGCTCTTGGGAATTTCAACTTCAATTTATTTCCATAAGAATGGAGGAAGGCCCGCACAAAAAGTGGAAATTTCTACTTGAATGAATAATAATAACAACAATATCTGGGGTTTTACGTCCCAAAACCACGATATGATTATGAGGGACGCCGTAGTGGAGGGCTCCGGAAATTTCGACCATCTGGTATTCTTTAACGTGCACTGGACATCGCACAGTACACGGGACCTCTACCATTTCGCCTCCATCGAAATGCGACCGCCACGGCCGGGATCGAACCCGCGACCTTCGGGTCAGCAGCCAAGCACCGTAGCCACTGTTCCGCCGTGGCGGACCACTTGAATGAAGTAGATGTCTGACATATCTTGAGAATTTATGTGATTGACTCACTGACGCGGGTGACACCGAACAACCCCGCGTGAAATGCATTAAGCGTAAACTCTGGCCGCATAATAGTGCGCAATACATGTCTGCGTCGTAACCGTCAATTCAGGTGGCTCTATGGCGCTTTCAGCGTAGTGTATTTTGATGCAAATATCTGTGCAGTACTAGAGGTTACGCAAACGTAAGCTTTTGCGTTAACTGTAAACGCGCTTCACTGCACGCCGAAATGTGTGCCCCTAACGAAGTGGGGCATGATACTGTGTTGGTGTTTGTTCGTTTTCCTAGCACGAAACTGCTCAACCACTAAAGAGTATTCGTCAAGAATCGGACCGACAATGGTGAGATTAAATCTGACTTACGTGTTAAAAAAAAAGAAAGAAAGGAAAAAAAAAACTGCCATATTGAATGTGGCAGTTGTGAAAAAAACAACTTCAACTTATTTCATAATGAAGCCTATAAAGAACAATAACAACACAGGAGGGAAATTTAGCTGAAAAATTGGTTTGAATCATTAACAAATT
>JALIZH010024555.1:0-23541 GCA_030522465.1 Rhipicephalus appendiculatus
AGTTCGCGTGCTCGGCACTAGGGGCGCCCTTTTACGAAAAGAGGACGGACGTGTTTTTCGTGGGCTCCGGAATGACAGCGACAGATAAGTTTTTTTCTGCATGATTCGAGCTTGCTTTTATTAGTTATATGAGTACATAACCCACTAGATTGAATATTAATTGGGGTTACAACTTTGTACTGTTTCTTGTGTGACAGTCGCCTGGCTTTTTTTTTTCGGCCACCACGTGGCTGAAGGGTACACAAGTGCTTTGAAGCATACTGGCGGAGTTTTGTGGTACCTTTTGGCTTTGAGTGCATGTAATCCGAAGTGTGAACGATCTAGCCATGGTCAAAAAGACCGTAAAGTGTTCAGGGTGCGGAATGGGATGGAAAATAGAGGATGACAAGGCAGAACAAGCTGACGCCAAGTGTAAGCAATGTGAGTTAGAGGCGAAAATGGAAATAATGATGGCTGCCCAGAAGGAGCTCATGGTAAAAATCGCCGAGCTGGAGAATGCGTTGGAGACAGAGCGAGAAAAAACGATGGCCATGGGAGAAAGGCTTAAGTCAGCTGAGGAAGGGTTAGCGAAGGCAGTCATGGTGAACAAGGAAGCAAGCGACGGCGGGAACAGGGGGGCATCAACCCCCATAGTGGGAGACGCGAAGGGGGGAGACAGGTGCAGGGGTCACAGGACCCAGTTTCCGCGAGGTGGTTTTGGGGAGGGGAGGGAGCAAAACAGCGGCGGTTGCGCGAGCTGGTGACCGAGGCAGTGGCCAGGTGCGGGACAGTCCAGCAGAAAAGTCGTAGCACGTGATAATGGCCGGGGACTCGAATTTAGCTAGATGCGCAGAAGCAGCCAAGGAAAGGGTGAGAGGCGACAAACGAGTTTTAATAGGGACGTTCCCGGGACGTAGGCTGGGATCAGTGATGAGACAAGCTAGCGCAGAACTCGCAACTAAAGCTAATGGACGTAACCTCGTGATAATTGCGGGAGGTCTAAACGACGTCTTGAATGAAGAATCAGCCGAACTAGCGACCACATTGGCGAAAGGGGGTCGATGACATGCGCGCCATTTCCCCTCAGGTGCAGATAGTGGTATGCACAATACCGGAGGTACCGGTGCGTGACGGCAACCTGCAAAGAGCGGTTGTCGACGCAAACAAAGAGATATGGCAGATGAGTCGAGAGAAAGGCATCGAGGTAGTGGAAATAAACAGAGAGGTGCACAGGTGGGGTGGTTTTCGAAGAGACGGAATACACTTCAATAGGAGGCTTGGTCATGAGGTGGGTTGGCGACTTGCAGGACGCGCAGTAGCTTTTTTGGGGGGCACGCGGGCCCTTCGGTGTCCAGGGTAGCGTGTAATGAGGACAACAACCAGGGGGGACTCTGTGACAGGTAGTATAGCGAAAAACCAGAGAAAAGGTAAAAGAAGGGAGAAGGCGCGTGTCGCAATTGGTTACATTAACATGCAGGGTGGCAGAAAAAAGGCAAAATGGTTAGAGATTGAGGGACAGTTAAACAAGGAACAGATAGGTGTTTATGCGGTTACAGAAACACACCTTAGAGACTTGGAAGAGCCACCACATATTGACAATTACATTTGGGAAGGATGCAACAGGATCATATCAGAAAGGAGAGGTGGGGGTGTTGGAATGCTAATTCATAGCAGAGCAAAATGGGATAGAGTGAAGCAAACGTGTTCAGAGCACCTGTGGGTTTCGGGCACAGTAGGTGGAAAGAAAACGTGGCTAGGTGTAGCTTACTTGTGGACGGGGAATAACTGCAGAGAAAAGAATCTGGAGATAGTGAAATGCATAAGCACCGATATTAAAGAATTTGGTCATGATGCCGAAATAATCCTTCTAGGGGACATGAATGCTCACATACATGACCTTGACGGATATTCAGACTCCAATGGCAAGTTATTGCTAGATCTCTGCGAGCAACATAGTCTTGAAATAGTTAACGCGGGGGCCTAAGTGTGAGGGACAGATCACGTGGGAAGTCGGAAACAGGCAATCGAGCATTGATTATTGTCTCATGACAGAAGGAATCTATGACAAACTTAGAGAGATGAGAATAGACGAGGAAGGCATTAACAGCTTGGGTAGTGATCATAAACGCATAACATTACAAATGGGATATAAAACTGAAAATAAGAACCTAGAATCGAACATTGGCAGCTCGTATTTAAATGAGAAACAAATAACTAATATAGCCGCAAGAGTCGAGGAAGAAGTAGACAAACTGCCAGTCAAAGACTGGAAGTATAGTGAGCTGCTACATGTAATCACGAAGGAAATGGAAAAAGAGAAGAAAACTATTTCTTGGAAAGGAAAGAGAAGGCCAAAAAGTTGGTGGAACAAAGAAATCCGGGATGCGATCGAGAAGCGACGTGAGGCATCACGGCAGCACAGACAGGCAAAAAAGGAGAAGCGGCCACAGGATGAAGTCAACCAAGTATGGGAAATATATTTAGAGCAAAAATCCATTGTGCAGAAATTAGTCGAGGCAAAAATTAAAGGCGAAAGTGAACGCTGGATGACAGAGATTCGCGAAAAGAAGAAGGCCGCGCCTAGGATATTTTGGAGCCACCTAAAAGCGCTAGGTAAGAAGTCTGTAACAATGCAACAACATATGGTAGATGAAGGAGGAAATCAATTGGAAGGGTATGAAGCGCTAGGTTACATCCGAAAGGTAACAGCCGATTCGTTTAAAAAGGTCGCCCAGGGGATTCCCCCGGTGAGTAAAAGTATACAGAAGAGTACAACCGAGGAAGATGTAGTACTTGAGAATTTCAATTGGAAGAAGGCCGAAGGAAAAATTCCTAAGCGCACTACCCCGGGCTTAGATGGGGTTCCCGTCAGCCTCATTAACGAACTAGGACAGAGCACTAAAGAAGCACTGCTGAAAGCCGTAGAAAAGTGCTTACAGGAGAGGGAAATACCAGACAGTTGGCGAAAAAGTAGAATGAACTTAATCTATAAAGGCAGGGGAGAAAAGGATAACATTCGCTCGTATAGACCGCTAACCATTACATCGGTGCTATACCGGTTGGCGATGCAGGCAGTAAAATTAAAAATAGAAACGTGGGTAGAGCAATATGATATTTTGGGAGAACTCCAGAATGGATTCCGAATCGACAGGCGGTTAGAAGATAACCTGTTTGTTCTTACACAGTGTATAGAAATATCAAAAATAGAAAACAGGCCCTTATACGTAGCTTATCTAGACATCACCGGAGCATATGACAACGTTAATCAGGAAATTTTGTGGGATATATTGAAGGAAGTGGGCATAGGAGACGACTGTATACAGCTTTTGAGGGAAATATACCGAGAAAATACAGTTTGTGTAGAATGGGAAGGAATAAGCAGCAAGGACAGCGTTGACATTGGCAAGGGGCTGAGACAGGGATGTCCTTTGTCCCCGCTGTTATTCATGCTGTACATGGTGAGGATGGAAAAAGCGCTAGAAGGTAGCAACATTGGATTTAATCTGTCACACAAACAGGCAGGTGCGATGGTTGAGCAGAAGCTTCCAGGTCTATTTTATGCTGACGATATTGTCTTATTTGCGGACAGTCAAGATGATATACAGCGGCTGGCAGATATATGCGGAAGGGAGGGCGAGGCTCTAGGACTAGGTTTTAGTGCAACAAAATGTGGATTGATGGTATTCAATGATCACGAAGACCATGCGGTCTTAATACAGGGCCAAGAAATACCGAGGGTAAGCGAGTACAAGTACCTCGGAGTGTGGGTAAATGAGGGGGATAGATATATGGAGGTACAAGAGAAAGCATCGGTAACAAAGGGAAAGAGGAATGCTGCAATCATGAAGCACAGAGCGTTATGGGGATACAATAGGTACGAGGTGCTTCGAGGGTTGTGGAAGGGTGTGATGGTTCCGGGGCTTACATTTGGGAACTCAGTGGTGTGCATGAAGTCAGAGGTGCAATCAGGAATGGATGTAAATCAAAGGACTGTGGGACGCCTCGCGTTGGGCGCTCACGGGAAGACGACAAATGAGGCTGTAAAGGGTGATATGGGATGGACAGGTTTTGAAGTGAGGGAAGCTCAGAGCAAAATTAGATTTGAAGAGAGGCTGAGGAAAATGAAGGAGAGTAGATGGGCAGGGAAGGTTTTCAGGTATTTGTATAGAAAAAGCGTCGACACGCAGTGGAGAAAAAGAACTAGGAGGCTCACCAGTAAATATACGGCTAGCAGTGTGGGCGACATGGCAACAAGGAGCATTAAGAGAAAAGTCAGAGAGGCGGAGAGGACTTATTTGGATGACAGCGATGGAAAAGAAGCCGGCTCTCAGTGACTACCGAAAGGGAAAAAACGAAATAAGGAGGGAGAGGTTTTATGATAATTCAAGGGGAAGCGCTTTACTGTTTGAGGCAAGGTCGGGTTGCCTTAGAACGCGTAGCTATAAAGCGAGATTCTCTAACGAAGAAGAACAATGTACATGCTGTGGGGGGAACTAAGGAAACGATGGAACATGTACTGATTGAATGTGGCGATATCCACCCAGATATACGTGTGGGCACGAGTCTACATGAAGCCTTGGGTTTTAGGGACAACAATGGAAAGCTGAACACGTCCGCGATAGAAATAAGTAAGAGACGGTTAGAGTATTGGTGGCAGAAAAGTAGAGATAAAGGACAAAAATGAAGAAGGGGGAAAAATAAGGTCATTCTGCCTTAAGAAGCAGAGAGATGGACCGTGAACTTATATTTTTCTTTGCTGTAATAACATAGATTTAATCAATGTAGATAAGGCATTAGGCCAACATAAAAAGAAAGTTTTTTTTCGAGCCTGGTGGCAGACATGTCACCGCCCCGTTATAAAGGGGACGCTCATAGCATCCATCCATCCATCCGGTCTATACTGCGTCATCGTCATCTTTATCACGTGGAGTGGGTATACCTACCTTCTACAACTACTACTACTACTACAGAGGAACGCGCTTACACTTCATGGTCATCAGCGTCATCGTCATCGTTATCACGTGTAGTGGGTACATTCCACTATACTGGAACGGCTACTACATACATACATCGGGGACGCACGACCCACGGCTTAAGCGCTGGACACATGGTGCGATTCGGCATCCGATCCGACGTGCGGCGCCGCACGCGGCGTACGACGATTCACGACACATGGGGGGCGAACGAGCAATCAGCGCGCAGGCTCCGCCCACACACGGCACCTCAGCTTGCACGCTCGGAAAACATCGTATCCTCTTCATTAAGTACAAAACAAACAACCTCACACAGTGATGCTTCGTTCTCTAAAAACATTGCCAACAAAGCTGCGCCTTCGTGAGCTACAATCATCGCAACAGCTCACATTCACTCACGACTACGAGCGTAGGCCTAGCTAGGCGGACGCTCTCGATAGCGCCGCTCGAGTTCAAACGCGAGCTGATTGTCGAGCGCTTATTATTGCCAACACGATAAAAACTTGTGCTCTTATATGACGCGTTTACACGCGCAATTGGTGTTATCGACGGCCTCGATGTGAAGAGCAAGGGTGGGAACGAAGCGAGCCGGTTCGCCGAGACGGCCGGTGCCAATGTTTACCTGTGAAACGGCCTTCCATCACGGCTCACTATCTCGTTGGTGGTTCGGAAACGGACGTCGCCTTGCAGAAATGGCACACTGCAAGCATCACTTTATTCACTCATGAGGTATTTCACGTCAGAAACAGTTTATCCACCCAGGCGGAAAATCTTTTCCATTTCCAGCTGGATTATTGAACCGGAAATTTTTCCCAGCTGGATAATTTTCCCGCTGGAATGCTTTTTCTAGCTGGAAAAATCTCCAGCTGGGAAAATTGCCGGTTCAATAATACAGCTGGAAATGAAAATATTCCCAGCTGGAAAGCATGCATTTTCCAGCTTTGACTGGAAATTATTCCCAGCTGGAAAGCATGCATTTTCCAGCTTTGACTGGAAGTTATTCCCAGCTGGAAAGCATGCATTTCCAGCCAGAGAAGATTTCACTCTTGGCTGGAAAGCATGAATTTTCCAGGTGAACACATGTTAGTCCCAACTGTAAAATGCTCTATTCCCAGCTTGAAACAGTCGACATTCCTGCTGAGCATGAGAGCATCTCCCAGCTGGCATGTTCATTTACTTTGTTCCAGTTAGTGACAGGAGTAAACCACATTCTAGTCATAGCTAGGTAAATTATGGGGAAGAAAGTTTTCATAAATGTTGCATGGATCCTGGACCGCTGTTATTGGTGGCCGCCTTGTAGAGTCACAGGGCAAACTGGTTCAGTAAACTGCACAAATTGAAATCATTGTGATGCTGAATCTTGAAGGAATTTATTGCAACGCCGTCCGCAGCAGCTGTTACAAAAACACATCCTGAATGTCCTCTTCTATCAGACTTCTTGTGCTTCAACATCTGAAAGAAATATTAACATGCAGTAAGTGGAAAAGCAATCAACGTAATAAACTCGACATTGAATGTCGGCCATTTAGTTTTTACAACAGTAGGTTTTTTTTCAGATATATAGAAATGAAAATTATGCCTTTAATAAGCTTTACAAACGAGAATGGGCATCAGTGCCAGGTCAGGTAAAAGAGCACTGAGCAGCCAATACCTCTACATTGCATGGTGAAGTCAGTTTTTTAACTGCAACTCATAAGCAGTCTCTAGCTAATATGCAATTCGGGTTAAACCACAAAATGAAAAAGCTAGCATTTGTTTGTTATTATGTGTAAAGGTATAGCTTTTCTTTAACTTCAGGTGCACTGCCCATCATGTATACCTGTCAGAAATATCGTCCCACAATTTACCCCTAGTAACATTCTTGTCAACTCAGGCAAATGCAGCACGACTTAGACAAAGACAGGAGACATATAAAACACAGATGGCGCGCGTCGTGTTCCATGTGTCTCCTTGTCTTCGTCTAAGTTGCGCTGCATTTGTCCGAGTATGTACCAACTCACCCAAGTCAAGGTGTTATTCTTGACAAGTAATTTTATGTTGCTGCTGATTTTATGACACTACTTGAGAAAAATTGGCAAAGAGGGCAGGGACGAAATGAAGACCAGGGCGGTAACTTTCAACTGTTCATCAACAGAAACCAGGTCGATTTATATAGGCTGCCGAACAAGGTAATCTCGTTACACAAATAGAAACATGGACAAACTAACAGTTATCATGGGCCACTGAAACAGAGTCGCTACATGCACTGACCTGAGATGTAAAATCATGCCAGCACACATGAACATGTGTCCACTAAAGGATTAATCCGAGTGAAAAACAAAAGTGGCACCGCACAATGACGCATCTATAGGCTATCTTTAAAAAAAAATGACTTCTTCATGACTTAAATCTATTGATGGTGCACTAATGCACTGACTGCCTGCCCCTTTTATTAGGAATGCCTCAACTGACTCTCTTTCAGGGCGGCTGCTTGCTCTTGTTACCAACTTGGTTTGGCTGAAGTATGGCGCACAACCACAGCGCCTGCAGTGGTTGTGCATTACACTTCAGCCAAACGACTTTTCTAAGGAGTGCAAGCAGCTGCCCTGAAAGGGAGTCAATCGAGGCGTTTCTAATAATGAAAAGGGCAGGCAGGCAGAGTGAGAAAGAAGTGATTTTTTTAAAGATAGCCTGCAGATGTGTCAAGCTTGAGTTGTGCGCAACCGCTTTTGCTTCTCACTCGACTAGATCCTGTAATGGACATATGTTCATGTGTGCTGGCATGATTTTGCAGCTCAGGTCAATATAGTTTCCAGCGCATGTCTCGACTGTTTCAGTGGCTCATGATGAATTGTTAGTTCGTCAATGTTTCCATTTCTGTAGTGAGATCACCTGATTCAGCAGCCTATACATATATAAAGCGGCGTGGTTTCTCAATAAACATTTGGAAGTTGGCACCCGTGTCTGTCAGTTTGTATCTTCATTTCGTCCCCGTCCTCTTTGCACCATACCAATTTTTCTCAAGCAATGAAATAACTAGCCCAGCAACAAGACCTGTTATAACACCAATCATAGTTCAGCAATCAGGTGACCGGTTTCCACCAAATCGCGTATATAAACGAAGGTAGATGATCGGCAATTCATAATATAATTGAGCAATCAGATTCGTATATATTCACTGTGACTGGCTTCCACAAAATTGTGTGCATAAATAAATAAAGGTAGAAAAACGGGAATTCTTAATTTACTTTGCATTTTAAAGACCAGCATAATAAATAAAACTTGCGTCACATCAGAAGTAATCCGTAGCATTTCAGGAGGTTCGTGCTTACAGTGCCATTTGAAACGAAAAGCAGCGTTCAATGTTGCACTTCTTTTCTGCTCTTTGCAATGCCTTCAGATGTGACAGTTAGTTTTACAGAGAATGCGCTATACCTGCCAAGCAATTCAAAAATGATGTTTCACAAAGCCTAAATGAAATCAACACATAATGAATCCAAGGAAAGTACAGGGGACATTATTTGCATGTTTTAACTGTAATATAGCATAACAATGACACAAATAGAAAGAAATTAAAGTGAATGAGAAATCAGCTTGCCGCTGGTACGGACCGCGAACCTACAAGCTTCCCAGGTTTACACAAACGTAACTACCCACTGAAGTGGATGGGCAAGTGACAGCCGTTGCAGCTTAATTGAATTAAATCTCACCACGCTCTGACTGCCTCTCTACGAGGTGGCTGTATTCCGATCATTGAATGACATGCGGATCGAGGCAACGACATCACTGCGAAAATGCATCTATAGTAGAAGGACGCGCCGATGCCACGATCCCGCCGGACAGATTTAAGTTGCAAAACCGAAAACTGGACGCAAAGATGCACAAAAAAGATGGGACGAGATGGAGAGGTACGGACATACGGAGCGAGCAGAAATTTGGATGTGCAACTCTACAAGCTGCAAGTTAAACAACACGATAAGATAGAAAAACGTGTACGCAAGGTACTAGTTACGTACGGGTCCTTAGTCATCGTAACTTGTGCCGTTTAGCTTGCAGCATGTCACACCGACTCCTCTAACAAATAAGGCACAAACTTTTCCAGTGGGACTAGGGCAACATTGAACACACATACTTCGCGCGTATAAACACTGCATACAACAATCAAGCCACTAATTTTCACGTGCTAATAAGCAAACCCTTCGGTATAAACACGAACGCGTGCACGCACGCTGATAATTGCAACTGATACAGGAAGGGGAAAAAACTTCATAGTTACCTTCTAGTGGAGGAAGCGGACGGGGAAGAGCGGAAGATTCACCACGACCCGTAGAACAAGAAACCGACAGGGAACACTTGACGGTCTTAAGTAGTAACACCTTCCACACGTAGAAATGTCCCAAAATACAACAGGATTAACGAGATTTCTGCATAAAACATTCATTAAAACTATTTCTTCACTACACAAAAACTCGCACCTCTCATATCAACACACCCGCCATGACACACGTATCACGTGTGCCGTACGAAACTGTGGACGTCGGTTTTAGAACTATTCTTCTTTAAATTTGCTCTTTCACCTACAAATAAATGCAGCAGTGCTCTAAGACATGATTAGTTTGACTAAATTACGTTTATTAGTGTCACTGCGCCCAAGTTCACGCATGATATGTACGTAACTAACGCTGAGTGAAAAACACAACTGGAGAAACAAAAACAACAAACATGGCGGCTACTAAGATGGACGCCCTGACATTGCTCTGGTTACTCTGGTCGTGTTGTATATGTGGCTTTCTGACGCGACTAATCGTGATCGAGTGGAGCGAGCGTGAAGTAACAATGTTGATAAAGTGGTTATATATAGTAACGCCTTGTATGGCCGGCGCGCGCGGTCTGGAAGTGAAAACACAGAGGTGATACCGTTGCACGATAACTGGGACCTGCCGGATGGCCACAAAACTAAATGCCTCAAATTGTAGTGTCATTTTCTTTGTTTGTGTGTGTGTGTTTTTGTGTTTGCTGGCTAGTGTTCTGGTAAACGTATTCGTACTGAAATTACAACAGACGTATTCGATTGTTGAGCTCTCCCACACGACATAAATATAGTTCTGTCAATAAGGGTGGGTACGTGGTCTTGTTGTATAGTGGGTCATTTTTTAAGCTTCGTTGTAGCGCGGCAAATGGACACGGACATGAGAAAGAAGCGTACAACGGCACACAGCGCTATGTGTCGTACGTTTTTTTCTCGTGTCCATGTCCTTTCGCTCGCTACAACGAAGCTTAAGAAATTGTGGCCAGTTTTGTTAACAAAATATATTTGCTGCTGCACAATTCAGCCTTATAAACATGGGCTCGATCCTGGGCGCGACGGTCACATAATTGCAATGGAGTAAACACTGTAGCGCATGGCTCGATGATCAACTGAGGAAGCACCTGGTAGGACGTCTACAGTTGTAACATTTTGCAACGCCGTGTCGGCCGGGCGCACGGCTACCGCTAAGGTCAATAAAAGTGTGTTTTGCCCCAGCCACATATATCTTTTTCATTTATTTTGCAACTCAGCCGTACACGGCGCTTAAATCACTGTTGTAAAATGTGTCCTATCCTATGTGCCATGTGACCAATATTCAAAGTCATCTTCAAATGCACAGCCTGCTTTATTTACTCTGTTGTAACGCGACCACGATTGTAACGCGAGGGGTCACTTTTCATTGCGTCCAGGAAGAAAAAATCGAATTTCGGTATACTTCCTCGCTCATACAGGAAAATTTCATGCTGATCGAGCAAATTATTTCCCAACTGAAGCTGGAAAAATTTCCAGCAGGAAATATAACTTCCAGACTGGGGCTGGAAAACTTCAAGCTGGAAATGTCTTTCCAGTCGGGAATGCTTTCCATTTCCAGACTGGAAATACCCTTCAGCTGAAGCTTGAAAAAATTTCCAGCTGGAAATATAACTTCCAGGCTGGGACTGGAAAACTTCAAGCTGGAAATGGCTTTCCAGTCGGGAATCATTTTCATTTCCAGCTTGGAAATAGCCTTCCACTGAAGCTGGAAAAATTTCCAGCTGGAAATATAACTTCCAGGCTGGGACTGGAAAACTTCAAGCTGGAAATGGACTTTCCAGTCGGGAATCATTTCCATTTCCAGCTTGAAAATACCATTTCCAGCCAGGAATGGGTTTCATTCCCAGCTGGAAATGCCATTTTCCAGCTGGGAATGGCGAATTCCCAGCCAGTAGAGCCGTTTCCAGCTAGAAACCAAGCTGGAAACCTCCCCATTTCCAGCTGGGAATTCACATCCCATTTTCATGTGGGCAATGTTTTTCATGCCACCGACAACGGCGATATCCAAAAACACCAGGACGATCTGAGCCATCGCAGCGGCAGCGGCGGGGAACGAACCACCGGCACAGGTTGGCACGGGCGCCACCAGTGGCGCCGCTTGTCGAGCTGCCGCGCTGCCATTGGCTGCGGCCGCCCGACCGGAGCGGTAGCCGCGCGGCAACATTCAGCAAGTTGGATGCCCGCGCGGCGTGCGAATCGGCGCCGCATGCTGTTGGAACCCTGTTGGACGTCTGTCGGATGCGGCTGTTGGCACGAACAGCCGTACGGCAAATCGCATCCGAATTCGCACCATGTGTCCAGCACTTCACGACACATGGGGCGAACGAGCAATCAGCGCGCAGGCTCCGCCCACACACGGCACCTCAGCTTGCACGCTCGGAAAACATCGTATCCTCTGCATTTAGTTCAAAACAAACAACCTCACACAGCCATGCTTCGTTCTCTAAGAACATTGCCAACAAAGCTACGCCTTCGCGAGCTACAATCATCGCAACAGCTCACATTCACTCACGACTACGAGCGTAGGCCTAGCTAGGCGGACGCTCTCGGTAGCGCCGCTCGAGTTCAAACGCGAGCTGATTGTCGAGCGCTTATTTTTGCCAGCACGATAAAAGCTTGTGCTCTTATATGATGCGTTTACACGCGCAATTGGTGTTATCGACGGCCTCGATGTGAAGAGCAAGGGTGGGAACGAAGCGAACCGGTTCGCCGAGACGGCCGGTGCCAATGTTTACCTGTGAAACGGCCTTCCATCACGGCTCAATATCTCGTTGGTGGTTCGGAAACGGACGTCGCCTTGCAGAAATGGCTCACTGCAAGCATCACTTTATTCAATCATGACGTATTTGACGTCAGAAACAGTTTATCCAATGTTTTTCATGCCACCGACAACGGCGATATCCACAAATACCAGGACGATCTGAGCCATCGCAGCCGTCGCAGCGGCAGCGGCGGCGGCGGGGAACGAACCACCGGCACAGGTTGGCACGGGCGCCACCAGTGGCGCCGCTTGTCGAGCTCCCGCGCTGCCATTGGCTGCGGCCGCCCGACCGGAGCGGTAGCCGCGCGGCAACATTCAGCAAGTTGGATGCCCGCGCGGCGTGCGAATCGGCGCCGCATGCTGTTGGAACCTATTGGACGTCTGTCGGATGCGGCTGTTGGCACGAACAGTCGTACGGCAAATCGCATCCGAATTCGCACCATGTGTCCAGCACTTTAAGGAGCTTCGCAATAAAAGCGCCCCTCCAGAGAAGCCAAGAGAAGCGCCCCAAGTGGCGGCAGGGATGGCGCTGGCATGTGAAGCAGACGACGCGGAGAGAGAGATGAGAACATTTATTTTGAAAAGAAAAAAATAGAGTTTGGGGGCCAAGGCATGACCCGTTTTCAATCCACGTTTATTTAGGCAACACAGGTTCTTTTTTTCTTTTAGATGCGAAGCAGCTCTTTGACTCACGTGTGTAACGCCGTACGTTACGTGCGTCCGTACGAATGCGCCGCAACGCGTTCCCCTCGCCGTAGGTGTTGGAGCGTTGCCAAGTAGGTCACGCCACAGCTGCGCGTTGACGTCACGCTCCCCTCACACACTTCCCTCGCAGGTGCGCGCTGACGTCACTCTCTCCCTCACCCGCAGCATGCTCGCGGCAGCGCCCGCAGCTGCCGGCTACACCTCTGAACGTGTCACTTCTCTCTCGCTTCACCCTCTCCACCGCCCGCAACGCTCGACCGCACGTCGAGTGGAAACACTCTTTCGGCTCGTTTATCTGCGATGACGCCCGTTTCAACCGGGTCAACGCCGTGCGCACCGCTGCTGCTTCGCATCCCATCAGGGTTCCCTTCGGGGAGATGGTGCAAGTTTTTCTTGTACCATGGTTGCATGTGCTTTACAAAATTCATGGCGGTAAGCTGTTTGGAAGAACGACGAGCCCAGCCTTGAAGGATGCGTACACAACACGAGAAAATTTCACAAACACACAAGCTGCGACTAGCAGCAGTTTAATGAAACAACACGGCTCGAAAGGAAAACCAAGACGAACATGCGCAGTATAGGAGGTGTTCACGTGACGTCATCCGCAAGGGGTCGCTAGCGCAGCAGTCGCCATACTCGTGGTCTTTCGCGCGAACATCATCGCTGACCCGCAACCAAAGTTCCTGGCAGCACGTGTTATGTTGATGTTTTTCTTTAAGAATGGGTTAGTGAGGTGCAGCGCCACCAAACATTACGCTGTCCTATGCCGGATCGCTGACGGACCACGGCTATGGCGGCACACTCGCTGGCGCCGCTTGACGGGAAGAGCTCAGTGAATACCTCTTATATGATGCAGCGCTGCGCATGAGACAAACCAGTATTAATTACCAAAACGCCCATGCGCCGTAAAAACCGGATAGATTAAAACGCAGCGCTTATGATGCCTTAAAGGGGCTCTGCGACACAATTTGAGCATGTCTTTTTCATCGGTTCTTCTGGTACTGTGGAATGCACCGATATCGTTGCGCAAGGGGCAACGCCCCTTGCGCAACGATATCGTAATAAAGGTAGTTTATCCAGTGAATTTTAATTCACTGGATAAACTACCTTTATTTCGAACTATGGCGACACACATCGGCTATTTCTGTTACAGGAAGTGATGTCCTGTCATGTGACAGTGACGACAAAGACCGTTCGTTTTTGATTGGCTTGATGCGACACGTGACGTGCAGTATTCATACGGTGGTAGCTAGGCCGTTCCAGTGAATGCTAAAAACAATAAAAACCCTTTATATACTTTCTCAGAAAGAAATAATTCTGTTTCTAAATGACGTGTTTTCAGAACAACGAAACCAACACTAGGTGTCCTGTGCAACTAGGTGGGGGAGGGGGGTGGAGGACGATGCATTCCGGTGTTTTGCTTTTTGCGGTGTTGTCGTGGTGGTGTGCACTGCTGATCGTTCATCGTACCTAAAATCTGCTGCTTGGCCTTTCGGCGAAAGTACATTGTAGTGTAGTGACACACCCGTGTAATCGCCTGCGTGCGTGCGCATTCGATGCGCAGTTGCTAGTTGCGCGAGCAGTGGCAACACTCCTGCTGGTGTATCGTTTCACCGGCTGCCAGCGAGCCGGGCAGCACGGGCTGTTCGGGAAGGAACAAGCTCTTCCGTCACCAGGCATGTTGGAGTCGTCGTCCGCTTTGTAGAGCGATCCTCCGAGACGAAGAAGTATTTTCTTGACGTCAGCCGAAAACTGTCCAAGTACAGCACAGAAGGGCACATTGTCAATCGAAGTGAGTTGGCACGTTTTAGAAGATATAAAGAGCGCGTTAAAATATTGATTGCGCTTCAATCACCACTGTTTTGACTTTTAAGACGTAACTGCCATCGCAATGACCAAAGTAACAACCGCGGTATGCACAAGTAATCGACATCGGCGCGTGTGCTGCTAGCTCCCGTACTCTACTCGCTCTATTCCCGTGAACGAAAGTTCGCGTAGATCTCGGCATCACGGGGCACAGCCAACGATGCTTGCGAAATTGACAATGCTAGTAAGATTGCATTATTGACGCCTGTACACGGCCTTGTTATTAGTGCTCAACAGGAATATAATCATCCTGTTCATGAAAATGGTTCTGCCCTTGTTGCTGCTAAAAAGAAGCGAACGGGAGCGGCGTCGCCCGCACCGTCGATGGGCTTGACGTTGTCTCTTGGCGCGTACTTTAGTTACGAAAAAAAAGCGAGTTTTAGTATAGCGGGAAACGGCAAACGCAAGGATTTAGCGTTAGCGTTATCGTTGCATGCTCCACACTGAGCATGCGCAGTACGTAAACGCAGCCCGAGCTCTTACGTACGTACGCTATTTCTGGAATATTCGCACCTAAAACGAAATCCAGGGGGGCGCTGCGAAGTTAGGCAACACTGGCAAAGATGGCAGCTGTATTGAGGTCCATGTGCGGATTGTTGCTGCTGGAAATGCTGTGTTTTGTAGATTGCGATGTCAAAACGTGGTGTATCAGCGCTGTATCTTAATGAGCGCTAGTAAATCGCGTGAGTATGAACGTGAGTGAGTGCCTGTGAGTATGAACAGACGAGAGAATGAAAGTGAGTAAGTAGGTGCAAGCGTGAGTTAACGGGAGCGCCCATGAGTGTGAATACAAGTAAGTATGGACCCGGGTGACATTTTACTTCATTTGTTCCCGTCTGTGTGCGGTGTTCTGTCGAAGGTGGGAGTGTCTTTGCCTCCCAGTTCTTCATTTCGGTCGTCGGGAAGGGCAAGGTCGACGATGAAATAAATGTCGCACTGTTCGTGCACGTGAACGTCTGGTGTGAATTTGGACGCTCAGAAATCCCAGTGCGGCATTGAAGTGTTTTTACTGAACCTGTGATCTCCGATGGCCCACGTTCTTGCATTACTGGATTTCTAGCGAAATGCAAGCGCGTATCAGCCGTTCTCATCCACTCCTAGGTAAGAGCTGCAGCACTGTCACAGGCCGTGTCAATCAGCAAGGCAGACCAACTGTTCGGCAGTGTTTTGTAGGCAGGTGGGCTAACACAGTCGGTAGTGGCCGCAGGCATCGTTTATCAAATGCTGATTGCCCAGATCAACACGGCGACACGTCACTTCTTTTGTAGCGGCTTAGTCTGTCAATTACTTCCGCGCGACCTTGTCTACGTTTAAACTTAAAAGCTCAGGCGGGGACGGTACATTGAGCAAAATAACAAGGTTTCGTGCTGCGTATTCGGTGCGGCTACAAGAGGAGGCTGAGAGAAACGATGACTATGAACTTTTAATGCGGGTAGCCTTATTGATCTCTCTGTGTGTTCGCGTGCGTCTAGGCTGATCCACATACGTCAGAGAAATTGAGGTGGTCGCAAACAATACTGCTTACCTGCTGCTATTGTACACAGCAATTTCATTACAGGTAGGAGTGAATTGGCCCCTTCATAGCTCCCTGCACCCTACGATGAGACACCGGCCAGGTTTTGCCACGTACGCGTGCCCACAAGTCAAGGGAATCGAGCGCATAGCATCTTAAGAGCCAGGCCCTAAGCTACTATAAGACATATAATATAGCAAGCATTTCTTGCCATGAGGCCAAATCTAGTGCGCGTACGAGACATTTACGCCACGCTGATAACAACACTACGAAGTTTTCAATTTTGTCCGCCGCTGTTGCACAGCGCATGATTAGGGTGTTTTTACTCCCGAGAGACGCGGGTTCGAACCATAGTTGCGGCGATCGCCGTTCGATGGAGGTGAAATGCTATGCGCCCGCGTACTAATTTCGGAGCTCCGGCTGGTCGAGATTAACCGGAGCGCTCCACTATGGCGTCTCTCGTAGCGAATTGAGACGCTTCGGGGCGTTATTATAAACCGATTCCGATCACTTCCAGCGGTGCTATACGTAGGATTCGATGATTCCATTCGAAGAGTGAAGCAAATTTTTAGGACAGTGACGTATTACCTGTTCCTGAAGTGCTAAGAATCAACACCCATAGTCGGTGTAACATTGCCGTTGTGGAGGTTGGTTATTTACGCCGTTGTTCGCCGTTCACTCAGAAAACACAAAATTGCCAAAAGATACTAACCTACCTGTCCGCCTCAACCACGTCCATAACGAAACGCAGAAAAACTGCTTCGCGATGCATTTTTTTTCTTTGCTGACCACGAATCCTTCTGCCAGAACCGCCACCGCACGTGCGAAAGTGAATGTCGCCTGCCATGGACCTCAATGGGCTGTTTCGCGCGCTCTCCGCTAGGTGGCGTATCGGCTCAAATTATTCGCGAATAGCGTTCAAGGCTAACGCACATAAGAAATTACGTACGTAGGGCAAGATGGCGGTGCCTGTTGAAGCGAGAGCCGTCCACTTCGAATCTTTCTAGTCGTCGGCCTGCATTATTAAGCTCATTCACTCCCAAATAATGCTCGTATTTGATTTAGATTTGAGTAATGAGGCTTCGCCAGCCGTTTACTGCCGATAAAATAGCTCTGTTTTCGAGATACGTTGTCGATTAGCGGTGTAGTAGGCCTAACAAAATTTGTTTACGAGGTTCGCTCATGTTTTTGGTAGCCGCGCAGAGATGGCGACGCTGTAATCCTTCACCTGTTTCCAAGATAAGGCAAAGACGGCCACATGTCAATCCGAGACAGGTTACAGGGTCTTGAAGAATACTCAATTGCAGAAAGTGATGTGTTTCGGGCCGCCAGACACAACACTGAACCAAATGCGGCGCGGAGACGCAGCAGTGGTGACTTTGGATTGTGAAGCTCGAGTTAGTGGTGCACTTGTGGATTCTACAGTGCATTTAGTGTTTTTGTCTAGATGGCGCCGTATGCGCTTGCGTTAGCGGGAATGCCTCCCGCTGTACTAAAAGACCACTCTTTGCCACGCCGGCGCGTTCCGTTTTAGCGTTAGCGTTGAGACTCACGCTAACGCTAACGTAAGCGTTTCCCGCTATTCTAAAATTCTCTAAAAAAGAAAAGAAAGGAAAATGGACGTTTGCTGCGCAGTCTAAACGAGGTCCCCTAAAACTTCGGTGCATAGCATCTAATGCGTTTTACATTACCAAAAAGACGGCTTTCTCACGTACCACGGGTGTCACCATGACTAATAATTGAGCTACCTAATGTGCGTTACAGTTTATTACATGGGACAACATTGAAGATTTTGAATACTGGAGCAGCCATAGATACTAACTCAATTTTTTTCAATAGCATGGAAATGAGAAACAAGCATTTCTGGAAACTCCCATTTACTTAAGTCCCTCTAACAACAAAATACAGGTGAACTGTAGCACTGCAAATAGGGCTCGACTTTCTTGTTTTCACATAAATGAACATGCACTGTTCACCTCAAAATACGCATCGAGTAAATATTTAAACATTCTATTCTCACGCCGTATATGCTTCCGGGCAGTGCACAAAACATACTCAGATACCTGCTTATTGTTTTCTTGCACAGCTTGATGTTTTAAGAAAGACAATCACGTCTGTAAAACAAAGCTAAAATAATTGACTTATAATATATTATACAGCATTTGGTTCATGTAGTGGGAGAGTGCAAGCATTTTTTTTCTCTGAAATAAGATAAGGGCTGTGATGGTGTCGATACATTGCATAATTCTTGCTTGGAATGGCTCAGAAAGTGAATGTGTGAGCAGCGCTTTTGGTGAAAATATCATAGGGCGTATCCGGTTCCAGAAGCTTGTAACAACGAAAAGAACTTTCTAAAGGCTCTAATAAGCAAAAAAGCAAGCAGCATTCAGGTTTACAAATCACCAGGTTATCATCATGAATGTGTTGGTGGATCCAGTGCACGTTTGCACTTCATATTTTACAGCATTCATTGAAGTAATAAATCACACTGGAAACTTCATGACGTGCCAGATATCGGCCATAAGGTTGAACCTCAGCACTGTATAGAAGGCTTTTGCACGTTGTCTGTAGTCGAAATATCCTCTATCGCAATAAACCACACCTGAAACTTCATGACGTGACAGATATCGGCCATAAAGTTCAACCTCAGCACTGTATAGAAGGCTTTTGCACGTTGTCTGTAGTCGAAATATCCTCTGTCGCAACAAACCACACCTGACACTTCATGACGTGACTGATATATATCGGCCATAAGGTTGAACCTCAGCACTGTATAGAAGGCTTTTACACGTTGTCTGTAGTCGAAATATCCTCTATCGCAACAAACCACACCTGACACTTCATGACGTGACAGATATCGGCCATAAGGTAGAACCTCAGCATTGTATAGAAGGCTTTTGCACGTTGTCTGTACTTGAAATATCCCCTATCGCAACAAACCATACCTGACACTTCATGACGTGACAGATATCGGCCATAAGGTCGAACCTCAGCACTGTATAGAAGGCTTTTGCACGTTGTCTGTAGTCGAAATATCCTCTGTCGCAACAAACCACACCTGACACTTCATGACGTGACAGATATATATCGGCCATAAGGTTGAACCTCAGCACTGTATAGAAGGCTTTTACACGTTGTCTGTAGTCGAAATATCCTCTATCGCAACAAACCACACCTGACACTTCATGACGTGACAGATATCGGCCATAAGGTAGAACCTCAGCATTGTATAGAAGGCTTTTGCACGTTGTCTGTACTTGAAATATCCCCTATCGCAACAAACCATACCTGACACTTCATGACGTGACAGATATCGGCCATAAGGTCGAACCTCAGCACTGTATAGAAGGCTTTTGCACGTTGTCTGTAGTCGAAATATCCTCTGTCGCAACAAACCACACCTGAAACTTCATGACGTGACAGATATCGGCCATAAAGTTGAACCTCAGCATTGTATAGAAGGCTTTTGCACGTTGTCTGTACTTGAAATATCCCCTATCGCAACAAACCACACCTGAAACTTCATGACGTGACAGATATCGGCCATAAAGTTGAACCTCAGCATTGTATAGAAGGCTTTTGCACGTTGTCTGTAGTCGAAATATCCTCTGTCGCAACAAACCACACCTGAAACTTCATGACGTGACAGATATCGGCCATAAGGTTGAACCTCAGCATTGTATAGAAGGCTTTTGCACGTTGTCTGTAGTCGAAATATCCTCTGTCGCAACAAACCACACCTGAAACTTCATGACGTGACAGATATCGGCCATAAGGTCGAACCTCAGCACTGTATAGAAGGCTTTTGCACGTTGTCTGTACTTGAAATATCCCCTATCGCAACAAACCACACCTGAAACTTCATGACGTGACAGATATCGGCCATAAAGTTGAACCTCAGCACTGTATAGAAGGCTTTTGCACGTTGTCTGTAGTCGAAATATCCTCTGTCGCAACAAACCACACCTGCCACTTCATGACGTGACAGATATATATCGGCCATAAGGTTGAACCTCAGCACTGTATAGAAGGCTTTTACACGTTGTCTGTAGTCGAAATATCCTCTATCGCAACAAACCACACCTGACACTTCATGACGTGACAGATATCGGCCATGAAGTAGAACCTCAGCATTGTATAGAAGGCTTTTGCACGTTGTCTGTACTTGAAATATCCCCTATCGCAACAAACCATACCTGACACTTCATGACGTGACAGATATCGGCCATAAGGTCGAACCTCAGCGCTGTATAGAAGGCTTTTGCACATTGTCTGTAGTCGAAATATCCTCTATCGCAACAAACCACACCTGAAACTTCATGACGTGACAGATATCGGCCATAAGGTTGAACCTCAGCACTGTATAGAAGGCTTTTGCACGTTGTCTGTACTTGAAATATCCCCTATCGCAACAAACCACACCTGACATTTCATGACGTGACAGATACAGATATGAGTCATAAGATTGCAGCTGTGCACTGCGTAGAAGGCTTTCACACATTCTTGGTAGCCTAAATATCTCCTAACGCGACAAACCACACCTGACTCTTCGTGATGCAACATATATCGGTCGCAAGATTGAACCAACCTCTGTGTAGATGGCTTTCATACGGTCTAGGTAGTCTAAATATCTCCTAACGCGACAAACCGCACCTGACTCTTCGTGATACAAGATATATAGGTCATAAGATTGGAACCAACCTCTGTGTAGAAGGCTTTCACACATTCTTGGTAGCCTAAATATCTCTTAACGCGACAAACCACGCCCGACTCTTCGTGATGCTACATATATAGGTCATATGATTGGAACCAACCTCTGCATAGAAGGCTTTTGCACAATCTTGGTAATCTAAATATCCTCTAACTCACTTACAAGCTTCTTAGCTAATTAGCTGTCCAGCTGTAAACAAAATGTGTGTTATATTTAAGTAAACTGTAAAACAATAGAGAAACACCATTGTTCGCATTCTCCCTATTTTATGAGTATCAGAATAGACTATGGAGAATATGTGTCAGAATTGACAACCTGCAAAAAAAGGTATGTGCATCTGGGCCATGTGCTAATGTGTAGTTGCATGGCAGAGAAGCAGAACAAGAGTCAAGAAGTGAAATAGCAGGCAACACAAGCAGCACTTAATCATGCAACTTTCTTTTTCGATCACCACACTCGCGCACGTTCGAGCTTCTATTTTATACATGAATGTAAACGAGACCGCTGACAGCTGAATGTGTCGGCGTCGCAGGTACCCGGCACGAAATCACGTCACGCTGCTACCAACAAACGCACGCTTGTTGTTAGCTTGACAACGTACGCAAACGCTTCGGATTTGCACCGAAGCCAACCAATGTTTCAACGTCGTAAAATCCACAAATCCATTCATGTACGTCGTCACATCACCGAAATGTGTTGGCAAGTGGGAGGTTCGCTTTCGGCAATGATGAAGGCGAATGGTGATGTTGAAAACAAACACACTGCGGATAAAAACTCCAGTGCAAGTGCCACGCCATGTCTCGGGCATCATATATAGTGCCTACGTTGCAACGGACACAACGACCGTCAATTTCCTTCAACCAGAGTTCCTCACATGAGCTGGTTACACGAACTCGACGGTAGGCCTACGCTGAATGCAGACGAGACCGCTCTGAATTGACTTCGCAGTAGGCGAGGGCTCACGCTCAAGACGTCAGACCTCCGAAGCATGTCTACACTCGTTTCGAACACAGATCAAAGCTCAGGAGCAGCGACACGCCGCAGTAGTCGGTACGATGTTTTCACTCTGCCGATGATCGCACTCAAAACCGGCGCAAGGGCAGCCGGCAGGCATTCGCTGGATTTGTCGGCGTCGCTCGAACTCGGCACGAAACCGCATCCCACTGGTAACACTCGCAGTCGTTCGCCGTGTCGTTGTCGTACTGGATGACGACGCGGTCACTCAGGAACGTTTCTACCGTAGTTTCCGTGCGTGCGCCCAGCACTCCGGTGTGCCGCCGACGCATCGCCGAAGAGGCGACGGCCATTAGGCATAGTGGTCGGAGGCATCGCGGATGGATGGATGGATGGATGGATATGGCTGTACCCTTTAGATCGGGCGGCGGCTAACGCCACCTAGCCGTAATACTTAGTGAACAAAAACTAAATTTATCTTTCCCTTTCCTTTTTTTTCCTGTGGTGCTCAGAGCGCCTGCTCTGTGTTAAAGTAGAATAGAAATACCTAATTCCCTTATTGGAGTTAAGAGTGAAATGAATTCCCAGCCAAGCCCGGTTTCCACAACTAAGAAAAAAAAACCCAACCCGGCTGCAGATCCCCCTCATTCCCATAATTTCGCCCAGCCAGACAGATTTCTGTCTGGGTAAGTTTGCCTTTAAAAAGTGAAGTTAAGAACTAGCACATCTCTGTGGGCTCGGATACCTGTTTTTCCCATTTTATAACTACCTTGTTACTTTTATAGATATCCTTTAAAAGATTAGTAACTCCATCTTCCACACCTAGTGACTCCAGTATTCCCCATAAGTCCTCTTGAACCACGCTATCGTACGCTCCCTTGATATCCAAAAATGCTAGCCACAGGGGCCTGTGTTCCGTTTCTGCTATTTCGATGCACTGCGTCAGTGAGAACAGATTGTCTTCCAACCTCCTTTGTTTCCGAAACCCATTCTGTAGTTCCCCCCAGCACCCCCTCATCCTCTACCCATGCCTGCAGTCTTTCCTTTATAATCTGCATTACCAGCCTGTAAACCACTGATGTCACTGTTATAGGACGGTAGTTGTTTATGTCAGCTTTGTCCCCCTTTCCTTTATAAATCATGCTCATCCTGCTAAGTTTCCACCCATCAGGGACTTCCCCATCTATTATTGTTTTGCTCGCTGCCTCTCTTAATGTTTGCTTAGACTTTGGACCCAATTTCTTTATCAGCATAATTGGGATGCCGTCGGGGCCTGTTGATGTACTACTAGGGACTCTCTTCTCTGCCCTTTCCCACTCTCTTATCGTGTTGTTTAACTTGCAGCTTGTAGAGTTGCACATCCAAATTTCTGCTCGCTCCGTATGTCCGTACCTCTCCATCTCGTCCCATCTTTTTTGTGCATCTTTGCGTCCAGTTTTCGGTTTTGCAACTTAAATCTGTCCGGCGGGATCGTGGCATCGGCGCGTCCTTCTACTATAGATGCATTTTCGCAGTGATGTCGTTGCCTCGATCCGCATGTCATTCAATGATCGGAATACAGCCACCTCGTAGAGAGGCAGTCAGAGCGTGGTGAGATTTAATTCAATTAAGCTGCAACGGCTGTCACTTGCCCATCCACTTCAGTGGGTAGTTACGTTTGTGTAAACCTGGGAAGCTTGTAGGTTCGCGGTCCGTACCAGCGGCAAGCTGATTTCTCATTCACTTTAATTTCTTTCTATTTGTGTCATTGTTATGCTA